>VMDO01002032.1:0-105000 GCA_007922755.1 Pedetes capensis
AAACCAACAATGCTTCTAAAGGCTTAATAAAACAGACATGGATGACAAACTAGTCCAAGAAGAAAAGAAAATGAATATACCATTGCAATTAGAGTGAAAGACAATGAATGAGGTTGAGACATCAGTAAAAGTATATTAAAACAATTTTGTAGTAATAAATCTGAAAACATTGTTACATTTAAAACATATTTTATCATAATTCACTCAAGGAATTGAAATGTATAAAAATATACCAAAAATATCACCAAAGATCCATGAATTAAGACTCAAATAGTTTTATAAGAAAGTCCATTCTTTCTTTTCTGTGCTGCCTAACTATTCAGAAAAATTAAAGAAATAAGAAGTTTCCAGATTTATTTAATACATTTTAACCCTAGTAATAATAATAATTATATCTTGTTAATTTCATTATGTTAAATAATTATAACATAATAAATTATCTAAAATCTTTAGAATGCTTGACATATGTCTTTCTATTTATGTGTATTATTTCTCATGAAGAGGAGGAGGAGGAGGAAGATGATAGGAGAAGAAGGAAGAAGAGGAGGAAAAGGAGTAGAAGAAGAAGATGAAGAAAAGTAGGATGAGGTGGAGGAGGAGGAAGAAGAAATAATCTAGAATAGTAACAGATTAAGAAACGGTCACTATCCTACACAATTACAAGGACTACAAATGGATGTAATTCCTTGGCAATGAACTGATAGTTTCCTCTAAAATAGGCACACAGTCTACACACTCTCAGCTCATAATCCAAAATAAAGGTGGTATATATGTTGAATTCAAATATGATTGCAAAAATAAACAGAGTTACTCATTGGATGAATAAAAGCTTGTATCAAAAACAGAACCACAAGTAAAAGGATTCTGAAAACACCCATAACACCAAATGGGAAAAAAATACTTGCTGCTTTTTATGTATTTTGACTGAAGAGCATGTGGAATGGTTTTCAGACACTCAGAACAGGGTGGGGGAAGCCTTACCTCTATCTTAAGGGAAGAAGTGCTCAGGAACCAAGAAAGGGAACCTAGGGTACCAAAGTATGATGAGTTGGTATTATAAAGATACTATAAAGTCTCAATTTTGGAAATGGAAGTGAGCAAGGCCATACAACTACCCAAAGAGTAGATGCAGATTAGAAATCAGGTAAAATGAAGAAACAACAGCAATGCCGACAACAACAAAATGATTTTAGTTTGATCTGAACCCTAATATGTTTGCTCAAGAACATCTGAGTTGTTATACCTCAAACTTCTTCCTCCAAAATTTCATTAATGTGCAATATAAACCAATACATGACAATGTTGCTGTTGTTAGCTGCCATCGAGCCATGTCCTACTCACAGTGACCCTATGTACAAGAGAAGAAACACTCTTAGACATTATGTCATGCCTAGTACTAAATCAATGCTTCTCTGCTATTCATAGGGTTTTCAATTGGGGATTTTTTGGGGAGTCAGTTGCCACGCCCTTCTCCCTAGTTACATGACAATAGATCACCATTATTTGCATTGCTTTTATCTTTGGTTTTAACTTATTTGAGACCTGAGATATTTCTGTTTCCTCTTGGCAAATTTGGGAGATGAACTATGATAACTCGGCTGGCTCATTTATGAAGGGAAAGATTATTTTCTTCACAAACAGGGAACCAGAAAAAATAGTAATATATCAGTATGTTATAAGAATTGATGGCAAAGACTTCACTCTGTGAGGTAGCCGGGATATGTAAAGGGAAGACATCAAGGAAAATATTTTCACTTTATTGTCTAGAATTTATTTTAAATGAAGGATCTATTGCTTAATTTTTGCTTTCTTGTTTTGGACTTTCAGATTTAAAACTATCAACCAAGATATATTATAGACCAGAGAAAATATCTGATGTTGCTTTAAAGTAAACTATGAAATATCAAATTCATCCTGTCTGAATTGCTGCTTTGAACTATACCTCATGCCCATTTGGGGCAAACTGCAATTCCCATATATTTATGCTTCCAGTGGTATTTTGAGAAAAAAGGAATGATGACTGTTTATATGAGGAACTTTACAGTGGTTTAAATATTTGGATGTTACATTCTCAGTTAGAGAATTCTGAAATGAGCCATTTTATCTCCACATACTCTTTTCATTTTCATCGAATTATTACCTTTGTCAGCATTTACTCTCTCCTTTGATTCTTTCTTGACCAAACTTTAGTCCAACTTCTGAGCAGTGTCTACTTCCTTATACTATTTTGTAAAATGCAGTATTAGCAATAATGCTGCTACATAAGTTCCACAAGAATCCTCCAACTTTCATATTTGATCAGTCTCAATATCTAATTGTGTTTTTTGTTTTTATAACCCATTATCTCCCAGGTAATGTTTATCACCCTGGCCTGTCCTCAGAATTTTATTGGATTGGTTTGTCCAGTATCCCTGCTACCTCAGAAGTCTCCTCCTAATGATTGTCTACCCAAGGACTTTTGTCCAGCTCTTGGGTTATAAAGTATCCATTTTTCCACTCTCAATTCAAAATTGAGTCATGTTCTGTTCTGAAGTTTTCACTCTAGTAATTGTCCTGAATAAAATCTATTTTCATTGCTTCAGCTACTAGCTTTATTTTGTTGTTGTTGTCGTTGTTTTTGTTGTTGTTGTTTTGCTTACCCTGTGTGTGTATGTGTGTGTGTGTGTGTGTGTGTGTGTGTGTGTGTGTTTACTTTTGTTTTTCCCCTTTGGCACTTTCTGGAACTTTTATGACTTTTATCACATACTTATATTAATTCTAAAGGCTCTGACTCCCCCTGTCCTTCATAAAATTGCCTTTCTACTGTTCTGTTGCACAGGCTATTTGAATCATAAGACCCATTACCTCATGCAAACATATAACTACTTCTTGCTGCTATAGCTTTCCTGCTATGCTTATTTGCTTCTGAAAAATGTTTCCTTCTATTTCTCCAATGAATCTGACCTATTCTTTAAAATGAAATGAAAATCACTTACCTTTGTAATATGCCTTCAACTACCTCCATTCACAAAATTATAGAGGAATTTGAAGCAATTGTATTTCCCAATTAGTACAATTTTAATCTTCAATTATTTTTCACTTGTATTATGATTCTTACTATTTAAATTGCCTAAAATAATAATGATGGCTACAATTTCTTCATAATATTTATCAGTCATTCCATGTTACACTCAATTGCCCTTTTATATGCCCTACATAATGCTTACCAAAATCTTTAATTACTGAATGGTTCACCTTCTAGCAAAATGTGCACTTTAAAAGTAATATTTACAGTGGGACTATCATTTTGTTAGAGAGACTTTAATAATGTTTCTCTAGATTAATCATCATCTTCCATTTTTCCTATTGGCCAGTAAAAAATATATTGCCTAAAAAGAAAACAACATGCACAAACTTCAGAAAACAGATGTTAACTGTGTACAGGTGGCTGAATATCTCATGGGATGACTGATTGGATTTGGGACTTTTCACCTCATGGTAATCAGTCTGGATTTGGCCCATGGTTGTTGACAGGTCACCCTACAGCTGTTAGACGGATGCCAGGTGTGATAAGCTCTCATTACCAGCATGGTGGGCAGGTGTTTACATCACAGTGAGCACCCTCATGACCACATTCAGGGACATCAGAGTGCCTGGTTCCTGGAATGTGCCCCTACCCGTCAAAAGCAATGTGGGCTGCTATGCATAATGACTGCAGTATTCCCAAATTATACCAGAAATGCTATTAAGTGGGCAGCAGCACCTCACCGTGACTTACTAAGATGTGATAAATGGCACACTTAGAAATAATATGGTGCATTTTGAAATACCAAAAACAACTCCAATTTAAGCGTATTTTTTAATGAAATACCTTTTACTTTTTGGAATACTAAGTTTATGTCTATATGAGCCATATTCATCAACCATATTTAAGGTATTCTGATTCATTTTCCTGGTTGAATTTGTATTGCAAATGAGGTTTTCTATTTTACGAAATGTCACTTGGGAACATTTTTAAAACTTGAAAACCACAAAGCAGGCAAAGCCCAGGTGGTATACTCTTTCATTAACCACAAAGTTTTCTAGGGAAAGCCTCTTATATTCAGTGTCTTGCCAATAAAAGCCACCTAATAAATTCTCATCAAATTAATGCACAAATATATCTGATTCCTCTTTTTTAAAATAGTAGGATGAGATATTGATTTCTAATACACCTTTTTGCTCTCAAACTCTGCTTTAAAATGCTCAAAAGGAATGAACTTCCTCAAATGTAAATGTAAATGTAAAGCCAAGATTATATACAATGATTTATGATGATTCTAAAATAAAGATTCTCCAAATGAAGGAAAATGCTAATACTTTTCTTCTTCTGGCCCCAGAACTCTTTTCTGAAACAGTTTTCTTTACAGCCCTCTGCATACCAAAATCCTTGACTGAAAATTCATGATTATGGCTCCTTCCATAGCAAATCTCTACTTAACTAATGAAATTTATGTGAAGATGGTGTTATCTATAGAGTAAATGACAGGCTGAATTGGATGTTAGTAATCAGTGAGAGTTGGAGGAGACCAGGTATCTCACTCTGTAGCTGGATATCGGATCAGCTGCACAAAGCTCCAGATTCAACAAAGTTCTAATGCCAAACTGTGCGTAGGGAAGAGTCATTTTGTGCACCTGAAATGCATCTCTTGGAGATGGGGTCACTTACACATAAAGTACTACATCTGTTTCTCTTCTAGAGTGTACTGATTAAATTATTTGCATTATGTCACACTGATGAAGAAAGAAGGGGCCAAAATGTCATGTTTCTGGGGAGGATATATTAGCAACTCTCCACAGCTCTCAAAACCCCTAGTGCAATTGCAGAGCAAAAAGAAAGCAATTCAGCCACTCCATTATCAAAAAATGTACTCACTAGAGATATATGAGACTGGGAATCGCTCCACATTGCCAGAAGGGGACCCAGTATGGAAGGCCTATCTTCTCATCCTACACTTCAACCCAGAGAAGTTACAACCAAAAGACCGGAAGAACAACCAAATTACTTCTACTACCAACAAGATCTACACTACAGGTAAAATATCAAGAGATGACAATGAAATTTTAAGATTTAAGCAGTTGTGACTTAGCCATTACAGTAGCTGAGAATGTTGTATCCTGAATTTCAGAATAGATCCAGGAAAGAGGGTGCTATGATATCTTATTTGAAGAAAGCAGTTACTGGAAAAATAAAACTGTCTCATCCGTGCAGCCTGCTGGTTTCCAATCATTCAATAAATCCTATGCACACGTACATAGTCAGGAGAGACTGGTGTGAGGTAGAAAACTAACAATGAAGAAGAGAATAAGAAAAAACACACATAAAAATCTCAGAATTATGTATACAGCCTATAGAAACCCACAATTCTAATTATTTTATATGGACCCACAGCATCCATAGAAACTGACAGCTTCTTAGAAATGCAGGATCTTGTGCTCCTCCACATAAGGACAACAAAACAGGCTAACATGTAAAAGGCTAGCATGTATCAAATCATATGGAGAGCTTAATTAACCAAATCCCTAGATTTAGACCTTCTATAACCTCTGAATCAATTGGTCTGGGGTGGACCAAGAGATTCTGTATTGCTAATAAGCTCTAAAATGCTGCTGCTTCTCATTTATAGAATATATTTTAAGTTAAAATGGCAAGAAGAGCTAAAATACTGGTAATCATCTATATGCTCAATTTTCTCAATAATTAAAAATTACCAGAACAAGAGGGAAGTAGAGAAATGTCTCTCTTTGCTTCCAACCATCAAATTACTTTACCATGGAGGAAAGGGCTGATTCCCATCCTTATTTTATGGAACTATTGAGTGTTTTATGTAATGACATTCAACTTAGTGTGAAAACAAGCGAAATCCACACAAATCCAAGAACACAACAAAATATATATCTGCTCTTAATCTCTTTCATTGCACTACTCTCCTGTTAGTCTTTTTGTATGTGCTGTGCCTTTTCTCCACCATTTCTTGTCATAAGCTCCCATGATTTTACTGCCTTATTAAAACCTTGAATGTACTGTCTTAACACTTTTCTCTTTCATAAGATCTAAAGAAAAAATTGTGACTGAGAAACATCTAATAGAACTAAGAAAATTGCATAAAAATCGGCTGCATAATTTGCAAAAGTCCCAGTTCTATTTATTTTATGAAAATGTAAAACTTGCAAACTTTTGTCACCAGGCTAAGAGAATAAAAAACACCTGACAAATAATCATACCATACCTATGTTATGAAACTCTAACACCCACAAAGAAAGCAACTGCCATTGCCTTTTTGTCTGAAGAAATGTTCAAAGAGACGCTTTGATCAGAAGTTGGGTGAGGTATCCGAGATAAAAGATAAAATAGAAAATTGTGATCAACCTACCTTCACCACAACAGTCTTATCTGAGATTCTCCTTGGGGACCAGCTAATGCTCTTTCTGTTCTCAGCATGGAACAGGCAGAAGCTGCTGAGGCCTGGCTAGGCATCATAAAAGTCTCAGCATCTTCATTTCCCCACAGCAATCATTACCATGAACAATAGCTGATGGTTTTGCCACTTTGCAGTTTGAACTCTTTGAAATAAAGTTCACAGATAAACATCCTAATCAACAGCACAAACTAGTGATTACATAATGATTCCAAATAGCATGAATCATCTGCACATTAGATAGAAATCCAACATGTAGAACACAATTAAGGGGAAAATATTGCTCCCTAATTTTTATTTTCTTGTAGTAATGGGGTGCTAGGAAGTTGAACCCAAGGCCTTCTATGTGCTAGACAAGAGCTTTACCACTGATCTACTCCCTCTACCCCTTTTTTATTTTTTATTTTGCGACAGGGCATGACTAAGTTACTCAGGCTGCCTCTGGCCTTGAACTCATCATCCGCCTGTCTCAGTCGGCCAAGCCACATGGAATACAGGCATATAGGACAATGCTCAGCTTAGGCTTAGTCCTTAACACTTAACTTCTATAGAGGGTTAAATAGTCATCTGGATTTATTTTATTTATTTATTTATTTATTTATTTATTGTACAGTCCTGGAAGTTAGAACCAGGGCTTTGTGCATGTTATGCAAGTGATCTACCACAGAGTCACAGTCCTGGCTTCTGTTTTACTTTTTATTTGAAACAGGGTCTCACTAAATTGTACAGGATGCCTCTAGCTTCGAACTTGTGATCCTTTTGTCTCAGCCTTCTGAGTCACTGGGATTACAGGCATGTGCCACGATACTGGTCCCACCTAGATTTTTGACATAGGAACATTCCTAATTTCCTTTAAAGGTAAAAATTAAGCCCCAATTTTCTTAAATTGAATGTTTCTATTTCCGTATGAAATTGTTTTTGTGCTTGGAACTAGTGAGTACTTCACAAATGGCTGCTGATTCTAAGTATGTCTTTACCCTTTTGCCTCCAAAACTTACAAACGTCATTTATCCTCAAATTAGAAGATGTCAGGCAAGACCCCAGTTATAGCAGTTTCTAATCATTTTGGTACCAAATTAATATTTGGCTACAACTCAAAGTTCAAGTGTCTCATGGTAATAATTCAAACAAGTGCTCAATGTTGTTGCTGTTGTTAGGTGCCTTTGAGTGGTTTCTGACTCATGGCAAACCTTAGAGGGTTTTCAATGGCTGACTTTTTTGGGATTGCCTCAGGAGTGGATTGCCACGTCCTTCTCCCATTTTTGCGGTGCTGGGAATTGAACTCAGGACCTCAGAGAGTGCAGAGTGGCGCTCTACCAACTGTGCTAAATCCCAGCCCAAACAGTGCTCAATAGAGTGTTTGAAAGAGTAAGGTATCCACATGGAAATCTTACCACTACTTTTACAGCAGAAGAGGACATTTCTTTGTCACACCAAACCAAACCTGCTTTGCTAGAACAACTTTCTATATGTGCCTCATTATATGTGATTAGATTCAACATGAAAGCTGTATGTTTGATAAAAGATTTGCATCTCTCCACCCACATTTAGTTTTAACTAGAGACATACTAATCAGCCATTGAAAACTGTATGAGGTTTGCTGTGTGTTAGGCCCAGTCAACAGCACCTAACAACAACAACAAATAAGATATAGTCTAAAGTCCTATAAATGATAAGGCAATTTTATTTTCTATGAGATTCATATTATTATTGTTTACCCAAACTCTTGATTCTTTTAAGAGAGGGGATATATTGACTTGACTCTTCTTTGATGTCATAAAAAATAAAGCATCCTTTTGAAACATAAGAATGTGTATGAGGGGGAGCTGCAACCTCCTTCTTCCTATACTTTCATTTTGCCTAAAGCCATTATCATCTCCTGGATAGTCTCTTATAATAGCTTTCTCTGGAAAATAATCTTCTTACTCCATGCTGTTCATGTACAGTCTATTCTTCACACAGCAGCCTGAAAAATCTACTAAAAATGTAAATCAGATCATACCCTTCTCATGCTTTCAGTGTTCCATGACTTCATATTATACTTATACAAACCCAAGTTTCTTATCATGGGCAACATAATCCAGCCATGCATACTTCCATAGTCTGTGCCACTGTCTCTTTTATTTATTCTCTGTTAATCCGACTGGCCTTCCTGTTATTTTTGAACATGCCAATTACAGTCTATCCTAGAGGCTTTTGTCCTCATTGTTTCTTCTTCCTGGAAGGCTCTTCCCCAATTATTTACATGGCTCTTTGTTCTCCTCCCAGCCAGACATCTGTTTAAATACCAGCTCCTCAAGATACCTCCTTTGGCTTCTCTAATTAAAAAAGCACCTGCCACTTTCTAGTCCCTTATTCTTCTTAACTCTTTTTCATAATACGTATCTGATATAACGGTACTTACTGTTGTGATTTCTATTTTATCTGACTCTTTTCTACAGTATACACACTAGTGTATATTCTGGATTTGCTCAATTAATGCATATCTCATGAAAAAGTAAATGGAATGTGGTAGGTACACAATAAATGTTAAGTGAATAAATGAAAAGCAGCAAAACAACAACAACAAAAAAAACAGACATATGTTTAGCGATATCTGAGGTTGTTGTTGTTGTTGTTGTTGTTGTTGTTGTGTGCCATCGAGTCGGTATCCGACTCACAGCGACCCTCATAGGGCTTTCAATGGCTGACTGTTTCGGGATTGCCTTGGGAGTGGATTGCCAGGTCCTTCTTCCATTTTTGCAGTGCTGGGAATTGAACTCGGGACCTCAGAGAATATCTGAGGAGCATTCTTAAATCTCAAGAACTGAATAACGAAGGTCAGTTTGCCAGGCATGATGATATATGCCTATAATCCCAGTGACTGGAGAGGCAGAGACAAGAGGATTGCAGATTCAAGGCTAGAGGGAGCCTGCATAATTAGTGAAACCCTGCCTCAAAATAAAAAATAATGAAAAACAGGCTGAGGGTGCAGCCCAGAGGTAGAGAACTTACATACTTATGTCTGAGGCCCTGGGTTCAACCCCTAAGTATTGTCAAAAAAAAAAAAAAAAAACTCTTTGAAAGCATGGGTCTGCCCACTGACACCTTCATTTTACTTGTGAAGTAACCCACCATATTCTGATAAAATGGCAGCCCAAACTCATGGAGAGCCGGCACTCAGTCACTAAAGTTTTTTATTTCTGAAGGAACACTCAGAAAAAAATGACTAAATTTATAAATATTTGATACAGCTCCCACATTGTACTAGATGTCAGGAGTGTCACCTTTTAAAAAGTAAATGTAGTGTAACCTATACCATTTCTTTTCCAGTTCTTCTGACCATTTCCTTCCCACCATTTGCTGGAGACACTGGCCAAGGAAATATATTAAATATTAATAGCAATAATAAAATTAAATAAAACAAAAATCTAGAACGGAAGAGGGAAAACTACTCCCTTTTACAAATGAAGAGATGCTATAGAAAATCCTAAGATCTCTTTAAAAAAAGGGGAGTATCCTCACTACCTTAGGTTGTTGTTGTTGATAAGTGCTGTTGAGTCAGTATCCGACTCATAGAGACCCTTATAGGGTTTTCAATGGCTGACTGTTTCAGGATTGCCTTGGGAGTGGATTGCCAGGCCCTTCTCCCATTTTTTTGCAGTGCTGGGAATTGAACTTGGGACCTCAGAGACTGCAGCGCAGTGCTGTACCAACTGAGCCAAATCCCAGTCCCAACCTTAGATTAGAAAATCTTATTTCAGATAAAGTTTTTTTTAAAGCAATATCCAGAAAAGAAAAAATGATAAATTCAAATTCTTGATAGTTAATATTTTTGGCTCATCAAAAATGTATACTACAAAAGCTTTTACTATAAAAGGTCAATATTTTAAAAATTAAAGATAGACAAAAATAGATCAATTAAATCAAACTGAGGGTCTAGAAATAAAACCACACATAGTCAACTGATTTTCAATGAAAGTGAAAAAGTAATTCAATGAAGAAAGAAATTATTTTCAATAAATGTTACTAGAGAAATTGGAAAACTCTTTGAAAAAATAATAAACCTCAAATCTTACACAAAACCATGCACAACATTTAATTTGGTAGTACATATACATAATTATATAAGTGAAACTATAAAAACTTCAGGTTATAAAAACATCATAGGGAATATATTTTTATCCTGAGGTAGCAAAGATCCCTCAAATCTCAAATGGCATTTGCCATAAAAACTGAAAACTAATTGTAATTCGTCAATATGGTAAGGTTTCTGCTTATCAAAATATATCAAGAAGAAAAAGGAAATATAAGCCACAAACTAGAGAAATACAATATTTGAAGTGCATATACCATAAAAATAGTATATGGAATGCACAGAGACTCAATACAATAATAAAAGGCAACTTAAAAATAATGGTTAGAACTCATCAGACACTTTAGAGAATAAATTTATGAATTTTCACAAATTATTGAGAAAATATTCAAAATTAATTGCTATTAAGGAAATATAAATTACACATTAAAACCACAATGAGATATAACTACTCAATCCCCCAAAATGGCTTTAATTTCACAGACTGACAATTTCACACTTTGGTGAGATGTGTTTCAAATTTTGGTGAGATATGATTTGACTGGAACTATCACACATTCCTATAGCAATGTGGATTAAGTTTTTCTTGCTACTATGAAATAAAAATATGACAGTGGCTTAAAATAATGCAAATTTATTCTCATGTACTTATGAGGTCTGAAGACTAAAATCAAGGTGCTGGCAAGGTTACACCTTAGAGGCTTTCAGAGAAAAGTCATTTCCTTACCTTTCTCAGCTTCTAACAGTTACCTGCTTTCTTTGGGTCATGACTCTCAGTCCTGTAAGTGCATTATTTCAACCTGTTCAGCCACCATCATGTCTCTCCCCTGTAACTTTTCTTCTTTTGCCTCCCTCTTGTAAGGGATTATGCATAATTACATTAGGTCTACCAGGATAATTACTCAATCTCAAAACTCTGCAAATTCGTATTTGCAAAATCCTTTTTGTCATGTAAGATAACATGTTTATAGTTGTGGTGATTAGAACATCTTTGGATGGTCATTATTTTCACTACCAAAGTGTAAAATGTAAACTTATGAGTTTTTCATTAAGCACATATCTACTGTATGCGTTAGTAATTGTATTTCTATTTGTTCAAGAAAAAATTGTTTATGTCTGTGAAAAGATTTCTTCAAAGATTCATCAACTCTTTATAATAGGCACTAACTGCAAGTCGCATAGAAGTCCATAAAAATTGGAGTGCAGCTATGGATTATAATAAATTCATATTAGAACATACTACTCTGAAATAAAATAGAATGAACTATTGGTACAAAAAAATCCGAATGAATCTTTAAAAACAGAGCAAAAAATACGCTCTGAGGAAGAGGCTTTACATGTAACTTCACATTTTGGAGGGTGCATGACATTCTAGAAACAACAATCTAAGGCATTATAATAGAAATCAGAGAAGTGGTTGCCTCACACAGGGGAAAGGAAAGGAGAGAAGTGATTGACTCAAAAAGGGCCCAAGGGAAGTTTTTTATTATGAAGAAATCCTACAACTTGTATAGCACTGGGGTTATATGAGAATTTACATTTGCAAAATTCATGAAACTGTACATTTAAATTGGGAGAACGACATGGCAATCTACTCCTGAAACAATCCTGAAACCATCAGCCTTGAGAACCCTATGAGGGTTGCTATGAGTCAGACAGGACTTAAAGGCACCTAACAACAACATACACTTAAATGGTTACATTTTATTGTGCATAAATTAAGATTAGAAACTCCATTTTCCACTTAAATGCTTAGAATTTTCAAGAGAAAATGTTATCCCAGTGGTGTTTGAAGAAAGCAGAAAGCCATTTGTAAAAATTCCAGAGCATTCTACACTTACTTTTCATTGCCAAAGCAAATCATAGTGATTATGGTACAACAGTACCAAATACAGGGACCAGGGATATGGCAGAGGCACTAAAATTTTATTTTGTGTTCACTTTTATAAATTTTAAATGTTTCCATGTGTTTTGGGGCATAGCAGGATACTGTACCTCGCAGCCAGATGATTGAAGAGAATTTTAGGGGCTATAGGGCATGTGTCTAGCCCACCAGAAGAGGGAAAGGACAGTTTTTCCAGCTCTGAGACTGCAAACAGCCTGATCAGCCAAAGGCTGCACCCATGTGTACTCCACACCATCCTGCTCTCAGGTACTGTTGAAATGTTCTCAAGGGTCAAGAAAGGTGCTTGAGAATGGTAGGGAAAAGGATTTTCCTCTTGGACCACTACAGTTTCTCCCATATAGTATTTTCCTAACAGCTAACCAAAATTTTCTATTATGGCTTCCTATTTTTACAACCTTGTCTATTTTCCTTGGTTACCAAATTCTCTTCCTTGCCCGAATTCCTTTCTAAAATTATTTAGTGATGCAATCAATGCTATCGTAGATTTTTTTTCCCTCAATATTCTACCTAAGCATAATGGAAATAGACACAGAGTAGCCTTCGTAGTACGTTTATTAGTATATCCCTTAATAATCTTAACTGATCTCTTCTGATGCAGATTCCTTTTGTAATATTTCAGGATTAAACCTAGGGTCTTGCATATACTTTTGAAAGTGCTCTAATCCTGTATTGCACCTCCTTCCAGTTTTTTATTTCTTTTATTTTGAGACAGGGTCTTACTAAGTTACACAGCCTGCCTCTGGAGTCAAACTCGAAATCCTGCTGACTCAGCCTCCCAAATTGCTAGGATTAGAGGGATGTACCATCATCTTCAGCCTGATGTAAACTTTGACATACCAACTCTAACATCTAGATGCACTTTCCCTGCTGAAAAGGTGAAACATTTTTCTTCTTTATAATTTTTACTCCTTCCTGTTTGTAGATATCCCTTCAAGCACTCACTGCTTTAACTCCAGTGCCTCTATATAAGCCAATAACTTTATATTGCAGTTAGTATTATGATAATTTGACATGGGGAACCCCATGAGAAATGATGCCCTGTTTGTTTCTCATTAAGGAAGACAAAGAAAAAGAAGAAGCATTGGATCCCCATTGCCAACAGGGCATGTTATTCTCTCAGCCATGTCTTTTTAAGTCCCAGGACAATTTTCTAATTATTTTTCTTGTAGTCTTCCATTAAATGAATTATCCAGAATAAGCTATTTCCAGGTCACCCAAATCGTAGAATACTTCTGCACTAAGACTACCTCTTGCTTGTTTCCTAGTAAGAATTAATATTGTTATATCTCAGAAAATAATTGTGGTCAAGAGACCACAAAGTATTCATCTCCTTGGCTTACAATTATTTCTTTAGGAATCCAACACTGAAAAACATTCCTAATTATAGCAGAAAGAGAGAAGAAAAATTTAGCCAAACAAACAAAATATTTACATATTAATTAAATTTTTATTGCAACTTGATTTTTAATAAGATAATTTACAAAAACTGGGAAAATCGGTATAAAATCAATATAAAACTTAAATGCTCAGAGCATCTAATTTACATAAGTTTAACTTTGGTGAAAATATTTCTAACAATCCAGCTTTCTTCTATAGGATGAGGTTTAGCTCAGTAGGTAGAGTGTCACTCTGCTCTAAGGCCGTGGGTTCAATCCCAAGCACCACAAAAATGGGAGAAGGATGTGGCAGCTCACTGTTGAAATAATTCCAAAACAATCCCCAAACAATCAGCCATCAAAAACCCTGTAAGGATCTCTATGAGTCAGTCCTGACTCCACAGGACCCAATGACAATAATAAGCTTTCTTCTCTAAGAAGAACATCAATGAGAGGCAGTCTATGTTCCCCTTTGTTTTGGACATTTTAGTAGCCCAATTATTTAAATTGGTAGTGACAGCTACCTTATTTCCCATTACTCTCTTTTCTATGTAGAATTTAAATTATATGCTTGCATTCTCCCCTTACCTCATATTAAAGGATTAGATGTAAACTATAATTAGGAAAAAAAAAAGGTTAAAAGTGTTTTAGCAGAAAACAATTGTCTTTCCTCTCCATTCTACTTCATTCCACATTCCATTTGCAACAATTCATTCTTATTATTTTTTAGATATTTATACCTATTTCTTTAAGTAATAACTGGATGCTGCTATGGGATTGTCAACCAGAATTGTGACCTTTTTGATTGAGATGGGCTAACAAAGGTAAATGACCTACCAAGAGGCACAGGACACTTTTATCTCTTTCTGGAAGTAGGGGTCTTTTAAATACAACAAAGAGTCACTAAAAAAAGCTGAAATTGAAACCTCTATGTGATTATGTGGTGACTACGAATGGGGAGATTTCAGTGAAAAGCAATTATATTGCCAGCTATTTTTTAATTAGCAACTTCCAGATGTTTTTCAAGAAGGAAATTTCATCCTTTTTTTTTGATATTTATCAACGTGGCTACTGTTTTTCTGGAGTTATTTGGGGGAAAAGGTGCTAAGGTGATTTATTAAGCATAGTTAGAGTTTATTTGGGGCTTCTGTTCCTCCTTTGATGCCAGAGATATGAAGCCAGATGTCCTTCTGATTCACTTTTTCAAGATGAAATAAAATCAAGTCTTAAGGGACAGAGGACAAAGATTTGGTGTCTAACCATTTTTTCATACAATGTTCAAACTATTGCTTATCCTGGTCTCATGCCTACCCATCACAGTACTAGTAATTTCTAAGTCTTTATAGCATTTAAATATGTTAAAGAGGAAACCTATTTCCTTTGTCTGAATTTGTGTTGGATTCTCTGCAAAGCCATTTACCATACTTCTATTTGCTTTCTATGTATGGTTCCAAGTTACAAATGGCCTCTTGTTGATTCAAGAATGAATTTTTGCCTCTTTTCATTGTGTGACATATAGGGGTGTGGTGAGGAAGAAAGGTGTAGCATAGGCTTCACACTGTCATCTTGCATACAAAAGTCAGCATAGTCATAACTGGGCATATTGATGCTGACTCAGAGATTGCCATATAGATATAGTACACATAATCTCTAAGTATACTGGGCATTTGGTAATTAGAAGTCTGGGAATGCAGCCACCATTTATATGACTCACAGACTGCAATAAGAACACCAAATGAAAAAACTCCCAAATTTTAAAAGCTTCTTCTCATCTACTTCTCTTCCAATGGCCTTTGCTAAATAATGTCAATATGGATTTTTATAATGGGGTGGAGGTTATAAAGATGAAAAAATGATAAAGATGAAAAAAATAAAGTCCTCATTGAAACTCAGGAGATAATCATGAAAATGTTTTCCTCCCTCCAGCTGAGTTTCGGAAACACCCCACCACGCCAGAAAGTACTATAAATTCAATGCAGTGTTCTTAAAGGCTGACTAGTCTCTGTCATACTGTTTTTAACCTGACATTCCCAGGGAGATATTAACCACTGATGGAGGAGAGACTGTGGGGGATATTAACAAGACATTCACAAGAAATTTTATTTATTAAATCTATGGAAAAATTTTAGAAGATTCCTATAGGAAAATGGTAAGGACAGATATCAAAATATATATAACTTAAAATATTATTTTATTCTCTCTTATTTATGTATAAAATGACTTGAAGAAAATATACTGGCATGTTTAGGAGTAATTATATTTTGGTGACTCCAAATTTGTTTTACTTCATGTGTCTTTTGTATTTTTCCAAAGACAATTAATGAATAGCTGTGATCTTGAGATATGTATTACTTTTATAAAGGTTTTAATTTTACAATATATTTTAAGGACTGAATTGAATGCCAATTTCTCTATACTTTTTCTCCTAATGTCCTCAGTTGAAATGACATTTTTTTCCTTTTTTTAAAATCTACAAAATTTATTTTGCCGCAGCTTTTATATTGTTAATCATATAATCTTATTTTTCAATTTATTGCTTTCCATTTCTTTTAAGATCCAACTCTTAGTGACATATGTCTCAGCCTTCTCTACAGTGCCAAGCACAGTGGTTATCATAGAGTGGTAGCTCCTGCAAGTGTATGATGAGTCAATGTATACACTTCTGTAGGCTCCAGTCATTCTAGTAAATTTCTAGACAGCTTAGGACCACATTGCCTAATATCAGTTTTCCTTCCAAAATATCATGCTGTGAAAGCTTCCCATTACAAAACTCACCATATTTATTATACCCTGTAGGTAGAGATTTTTTTCTCTATTTGCTTTTATCAAATGTTTATCTTTTTAATCCATGTCTGTTGCCATAGGAACAGCTCTAAGACAGAGCTGAACAAATCATACGACTTCTTATACACACAGACTGGTAACCACAGTGGCGGCAGCTTGCTTATGGCAAAGAGAAGTGCTTTCCCATGCCTTGAAAAGTGGCAGCCACTCTGGAAGAGCAGGTACCACATCGCCTTAATGAAGATGTTTGTCAAAGCTATAGTGCAATGTTAAGTGGGAAGATGCATGTAATGTCTACTAAATTCTTAAATGCATTGTTTTAATTATTTTAGGCACCACAATAATTACATCTTTTTAGCTGGGTATTGTAGCACATACCAGTCATCCCTGCACTCAGGAGGCTGAAGCAAGAGGATAGTTGCAAGTTGGAGGTCAGCCAGTTCTACATAGTGAGTTCCAGGGAAGCCTGGGCTGCAAAGCAAGACTCTGTCTCAAACAAACAAAAGAGTAATAAATAATACTAATAATAATACTAATAATATTAGGTTTTATTTTTTATTTTTCACTAACTGCACAAGTTCTTTCCTTTTATTGAGGTCCTGTGCACGTGAAAGTTAATTGCCCCTACATGTTTTTGAGAACAAAATGATCACATGGCAGCAAAATACCTGGTGACTTCTGGTCTGACTACTCTCCCTTAAAATAAGGGTTCTTCATGACCAGAGGTGTTGTCATTGTTTTCCCCCAGTTTTCCTGAGGAAGCCGTGCTGCAGCCTTCTAATACATTCTCTCTTTTATTTTCCTAATGTCTTTTCCTTCATATTTTTTTCTCCTCCTCAGTTTATTGGAAATATGAAATTTTAGACATTAAAAGTCAAAGATCACAGACTGTTCTGCGATGGAAAGGACCTCTGAGAATGTCTATTGCAACATTATCATTTAATCTATGTGGAAATTTTGGCAGAGGGAGGGAAAGTTAATTTTCAAAGACCATATACTGAGATAAGGTATATTGTGTTATAACTTAGCGTGCTCTGATTTCTAATCCAAGTTATTCAATTTGCTCCAATATTGCCTGACATCAGCAGGAGTTTCAAGCAAATAAATTGAATGTCTTTAAATTAAAAATACATACATACATAACAAAAAACCTTCTCTATTAGAGATTCTGGAATTATCAAGAGAAATGTAGGTTTTCTTGGAATGAATTGTATCAGAATCTTCGGTTACAAAAGTAGCATATCTTTTTTTAACTTATTGGACATTCTTCTCTTTTTGTATTTCTAGTAGC
The DNA here is from genome assembly GCA_007922755.1 of Pedetes capensis. Lineage (NCBI taxonomy): Eukaryota > Metazoa > Chordata > Mammalia > Rodentia > Pedetidae > Pedetes > Pedetes capensis. The sequence continues at coordinate 17,870 of VMDO01002032.1, forward strand.
TGTCCTTTATCATTTAAGCCTCAACCCAAAGCCCCTGCTTTGGATACTTTTATTCATCTCTTATGTCCCAATCCAGTTTCCTTTTTCTGTAAACTTCTCTAGTGTTGTTGTTGTTGTTAGGTGCCATCGAGTCAGTGTCCAACTTGTAGTCGCCCTATGTGCAACAGGTGAAACACTATTGTCAATGCTTCTCTGATATTCATAGGGTTTTCAGTGGTGGATTGATTTTTTAGGTGTAAGTTGCCAGGTCCTTCTCCCAAGCATCTATTGTAGCACATGCATAATCATCCCATCTTATTCACTCACCATTTCATATATTCACTTTGTTAACTATTTGTTGAAAATCTGCTATGATCTTCCCAGACTTGTAGATGCTGTAATACTATGATGAAAAAGATGAAAAGGAACCATTGCCCTCTAAGAAACTTCTATTTAGCGGCAAAGTCCAAAGCATACTTTTATCAGTTTCTAAAATTGTGTTACGAGATTACTGAAGTCAGGGATTGAATTTTATGCATTGTTCCATTCCCAGGGTAGAGGGTAATGTTTGGAATTTAATAAATATTTTTGAAAGAATCAGTGGATAAATAAATCAGGTATAGGATGTAAGTACCATTAAATTCAAAGAAAGGGAATGTCAATATAAGCTAAAGTATTTTTAAATAAATTTACTGGCCATTTGAGAATATTTTTGGGGATTAAAAGCACAGACTATTGGAAAAGAAATAAAGAGGCAGGAGGAAGTATTCAGGATGTAAGAAAAAAAGCATGAACAAAATCAGAAAATAGAGACTCTGGATTCAAGTGCTATTCGTGAATGCAGATGACAGTAGTTGTATCTCTTAAAGAGACAATAATACAGAGGTTAATAAGGACTATTTGAGGAGAAATTTATGTTATAAGTAGTTTTTTTCTATTTTTGAAAAGTTTATTTGGTAATTTTTAAAGTACAATTAAATGAGTCTCATTATAACATTTCCAAACATGCCTTTCCTTGTGCATTGCTCAAGTTCACTTCGCCTTTACCCTCACCTGACCCCTCTCCCCCATCCTCTCCTTTTCTACCAATAGTCTCCATCTACTTGCTTGTCTTTTGCTGAGTGTATCTATCTATATATGGGGCTGGGATTTAGCTCAGTTGGTAGAGTGCTATTCTGTACTCCCTGAGGCCCTGGATTTGATCCCTAGCACTGCTAAAATAGGAGAAGGACATGGCAGCCCATTCTTGAAACAATCAGCCATTGAAAACCCTGTGAATTGCTGAGAAGCACTGACTTAGTGCTGGGCATGGCATAATGTCAGGGAATGTTTTGTTCTGTTGTGCATATTATTGCTATCAGTCAGAACCAACTCAATGGCATCTAACAACAAAAACAACAACAATCTATATATGTACATAATGATTTTGTCTTAAAGGAAACGTGATATTTCCTTTCTTTTCTCCCATTTCCCTTTCTTCTTGCCCTTCCCCCTTTTCTTTAGTCTATTATCTTTCCCAGCTTAGGTCTCATCTACTTTCATGATCTATATGTTTTAATTATGAATATATACTGAAGTCTAACATCCACATATAATAGAAAACATACGATGTTTATCTTTCTAAGTACTTTTATGTAACTTATTTCATTTACCATGATAAAGTGCCTGGCTTGCTTAGGGACTACTAGGATGTTCTTTTTTAATTTACAAACAGTATTTAAGATGTACCTTGTGAAGAGATTGTGCATTTGGTCTTTTTGTTCACATAGTCAACCTGGAGGCATAGTTTATTTATATTTATATATAAAGATTGACATATTAGCAGATCATGCATTGAGTGGGCAGATGACATGTAAACTGCTTGCTATTCCAGGATTTTACATGTTTTGGCACCCATCGCCCTTATGCTCTTGCTTCAAAGTCATTTATACCCATAGTTAAAATATAAGAAGGAGCTGGCAGACATGGTCAATGGCCAGTGAAGAAACATGAAATCATTTGAAAACCTAGAGGTTGAAGCTACACTAGATATTTTATGGCTGGATAGATATAAGAAAAATGATATGAAATAATAAAGAAGAAGAAAAAGCTCTATAATTTTGTGTTAGGCAGAGGAATATTTATTTTTGCTTTCTCCTACATTTATCTTTTTTTCTTCCCAGTTTAAGACAAAGATATATAAGGAACCTCACTAGGGCACAAAATTCCTTGAATTTTCACATATCTGAACTACTACATATAGCCAGGGTCTTGTTGTAGCATTTCTCTCATCATATGTATCAAATGTTCAATTGGTCTAGGCAAGGGATAGAACTGTATGGAAATGATTAAATATACAAAAACAGGATTATGTTATTTAACAGCATATTAACAGGATCTTTATAATACAACTAAGTTATTACCAGAACTTGTTTTAAAACTACACGCACACACACACACACACACACACACACACACACACACTCATGTACTACCATTAAAAAATAGCCATCCTTTCAAGAAACTCAAATGTGAAAAATAAGTATATAATTTTGCATTTCTTCTTGTAACATTTGTTGTTGTTGTTGTTAGGTGCCACAGAGTTGGGTCCAACTCACAGCAACCTTATGTACAACAGAAGAAACAATCCTCAACATTCTGCCATACCCAGTACTATGTCAGTTCTTCTTTGTTATTCACAGGGTTCTCAATGGCAGGTTGTTTCTGGGAGTGGGCTGTCAGATCCTTCTCCCAAGCCTACAGTGCCCAGTATTCCCAGGTGGTCTTCCATTCAAGTCCTAATCTGCCCCAAATCTGCTTTGCTTCTGAGATCTGACAGGATCCAATGCCAGGGTGGTACAGTTGCAGGCCTTGTAACATTTAAAAGCAGCTGAGTTATAATCATTTTATATGTTTCCAATTAGAAGTATCCTTGATATGGCACATTGGAGTAATACATAAAGTATGAATAATTAAGCTAGACCCAAAACACTTATTTTTGAGTAAAAATTGTTTAACTGTCAAAGAAAATAAAGTTTCTCTTCATTGTATATTTTTGTGTAAAGCCCTAAAACTTCAATGCACATATCTGAGAGTGAAAAGGTAAGATAATTTTCCCTCTGAAAAAACTTTAGGTTGAAACAAAAGTTATTCACATAAGTTTAATAATTTTAAAGGGGTGGTGGTGGTGGAAATAAGCCTAATGTGGTTTCATCTATGGGGAAGACTACCAGTGTTCTTCTCTAGGCTTTTCTTTCTTGAATTTTCTGAAGCTTGTCAGTAGTTTTCAATGACAAAATGGATTGAAGCAGATCTTAGCCTTAGGATGATATCCCAACAATCTGAACTTAACAATGGATATAGCATGATGTTTATATTTGCCCCAAATGCTTCTTTCTTCTTAAGAAATGAATGCCACAGTCACACGGAAATGAGTAACTGAAACACGCTGGGCACTGTGGTCCACACCTGTCATCCCAGCAACTTCAGAGGGACAAGGAAGAGGATGGCAAGTTTGAAGGTAGATGCAACCTGTGTAACTTAAAGAGACCCTGACTCAAAATTTAAAAAAATAATAATAAACTGAGAGTGTGGCCCAGTAGTGGAGCACTTGCAAAATATGTGCAAGGCTCTGGGTTCAACCCACAAATAACACACACAAACACGCACACACAAAAATGAAACACAATTGGAGTCAATCTTGGTTATTCATCGTTTTCTTCTTTAGGACTTATTTGTGGAAATATTTCAATACCACAATGATTTTCCCTAATGTCCTCAAGCTAAAGTTTAGCTAAGTTGACAGAGTGCCACTGTGCACCCTCTGAGGCTCTGGGTTCCATTCCCAACTGCAAAAATAGAAGAAGAACCTGGATGTCCACTCCCAAAGCAATCCCAAAATAATCAGCCATTAAAAACCCTATGAATAGCAGAGAAGCACTGACAAAGTGCCAGGCATGGCATAGTGTCGGGATGTGTTTCTCCTTCTATTGTACATAGGGTCCCTATGAGTTAGACATGAATCCACTGCAACTACAAACAATAACAATGTTCCAAATCTTTTGATATGCCTTATCTTTATCTTTTAGTTTGTGATGACTTGGAAAATAAAAATCAATTTTAATCTACACTCAATATAATTTGGAAAGTCATATGAATCTAAAAAAAGTAATGCTATATTCTTCAAATACTAGCAGAACCCACAAATAGCATCATAAAATACTATAAGAGAAAAAAATCAGAAATAGTTCCTCTTTTAAAGTCTTCTCTCAACTCTGGCTGTGCCCTGTAAGCCTTACCAATGTGGACCAGAATAGGAAAAGAATCAAAGGGTAAGGATTGTGAGAAAAACAAAAATGCAAGGAAAATGTAGAAAGTGGACGATGAAGAGAAAGACCAAAAAGAGTAGAATTTGAAATCTGAGAATAAACAACTACTGGTGCTCTAACTACTGGTAGTCTTTCAGTTCTCCGCTCTAATAATAGAAGAGGGGAATTACAGCTTCTAATGGAAAATGACATGCTCAAATTTTTTATCTTCTTTCTACTTTCCAGATTTTACATATATATACATATATATATAGGTGTGTGTGTGTGTGTGTGTTTATGTATATAATATGTGTGTATGCGTGTGTGTGTGTGTGTGTGTGTGAGATATATAGGTTTTGTTTCCTTTAAGTTAGATTTAGCTCCCACATATAAGTGAGAACATATGGTATTTCACTTTTTTGAATCTGGGTTAATTCATTTAAATTTGATGTTCTCAGGTTCCATCCATTTTGCTGCAAATAACATAATTTAATTCTTTATTTCTGGGTAATATTCCATTGTGTATATATACCACAATTTCTCAATCTCCTCCTCTGTTGATGGACATCTTAGTTCATTCCATATAAAACATATTTAAAGCATCTAGCTAACATGTTGTTGTATACTACAAATACACAATCTCGTAGAATGCACTTCTAAATTTCTCAAGGTATAAGCCAAAGAAGCTGTTCTTTTGTTTTGGTGGGGTTTGTTCAATGAGTGGCAAAACGTGACTTAGCCTGAGATCTTGTGGCACAAAAATCTGACCTGAGTTAATGTGGGGCTATTTATGGCTTATTTACCCCATGTAGTGTGAATACTCATACTCTTACTAGAGCAACATGATGCTTAGTTTCAGCTGCTGTACTCATCCTGCTGGTAGAATGCTATGAGATCACAGTTTATGCAAATATCATCATTCTAAAATCCAAGGGGCCCCGATAAGGAATACATCCTTTTCTAAAGGAGCTACATTTGGAGAATTAGCAAGTAGACAGTGAAGACATCATCGGTCTTCCTTTCTGAGTTCCTGTCTCACAGGTCCTATGGATGCAGTAATCTGACTGGAAGAATTGGAACAGAGCTGAAGAGAAAGTTCAACCACCTAGTTCTTTTGACCACAAACTTTGAGTTAGGCCAGAAGGTACAGAGCCAGAGAAGAGTTCAAAGACAGAGAAGAGAGCTCTCCTGGCTTGTGTTGGTAGGAGAATATAATAGTAAATATTCTATTTAACATTTTTGGCTTCATTCACGCCTTAACGATTTAGACATAGAATGCAGCCTCAATTTGTGCTCTTGGCTGACCCATACTCTAAATGTTTGGGGTGAGTCTGAGAAATAACTGTGTTACTTTGTATTGATTTCATAGAACATTATTGCTATTAAAAGGAGATTTGAAACCAGCGCTGACACCATGAAGCACTTAGTGTTTGTTGCCCCTCCCTGCCAATCTTTGATGCCTATCAATCTCAGGTCAAAGATATTTAACCTATAGAAAGTAACAAATAAGGGTATTTTTCTTTCTTGTAATACTTGGAGCTGCAGAATCATTTGACTATAAGCACATAAGTTGAGAATGAAATCTCACATTTGGAGAATGGCAGAGTCAAATATGAAAATTTATTTTTTTCATTTTTCTTGGTACTGGAGGGTTGAACATGGCCTTGTGCATTCTTTGCTGTGGGGTTCCCCTCCCTGTGGCCAGGATGCAGGCTAGCTCTCCTGCTCTGACCTGGATCGAGACCCCACACCAAGGGGGACTGGTGAGGTGTGACTGACAGAGTCAAGGATGGGAGGCTTCTGTATGCCTTTGTTACAGATTTTATTGTACAGCACCTGTAAAGAAATAAATTCCACAGTCTCACAACTCTCAAGCTCACCTTTCGGGATGGCGGAAGTGTCACAGCTCCGACTTTGATGGCGGTTGTCCAGGTCCCAGCACCCCAATGTCCTCTGCGAAGGCTGGTCACTTCTTCTGCTGTTAGTCTCTGAAGATCTCTGTCTCAGGCCATTCATGGGATGGCCTCTGCGATGGCAGGAAGTCTTCTCCCTTGATCTGATGACAGAATGGCCTGCCAGTGATGGGTGGCAGAAGCAGTCTGTGATGTTATGGCAACTGCAGCACAGCTCACATGATCAATGGCATGGATAGTGTGCAGTGGTATGGCAGCAACACACAGCAGCACCAAGGGACAAGTGAGCTCTGCTTATATCCTCACTGGGTAACTCTCTTTAACTGCCTCAAGATGGCAGTCCACCAACCAGGTGGTGGTATGAGGGGCTGGGCTCAACCAATTAGGAGTGATATTCTAATATATAGTGAAATTGGATGTCAGTTTCTGGCGAACCAAGGGGTGTTCCTGGTTTGCTGGTAGTTCCCTGTCTATGTAATTCCACAGTGACTTTTGAATGATCTTTAGCAAAACTTTCCTTGTATGTGATACTAATGATATCATTTGATATTTTCCATATTCAGTTGGATCCCTTTCTTGGGAATAGGTGCAAATATGGACCTCTTTCAGTCAGTTGTCCAGGTAGCTGTTTTCCTAATCTCTTGGCATAAACAAGTGAGTACCTCTAGTGCTGCATATTCTTGTTGAAACACCTCTATTGGTATTCCATCGATTCCGGGAACCTGTGTTCTCCCAATTCCTTCAAGGCACCTTGTCCTTCTGTACCATTTGTTTTGGATCATATGCAACCCCTTGAAATTGTTGGCCATCCACTAATTCCTTTTGTCATTATGACTCTGTGTATTCCTTCCATCTTCTTTATGTTTCCTGAGTTGTTTAATACTTTTCCTGTAGAATCCTTCACTATTGCCATTAGAGGCTTGGATTATTTTTTCAGTTCCTTAAGCTTATGAAAAATGGGATGTATTCTTCCCTTTTGGTTTTCTATCTCCAGTTAGTGGCACATGTCATTATAATATTTGATTTTGTCTTCTCGACTTGCCCTTTGAAATCTGTTTAGTTCCTTAACTTCATCATGTCTTCCTTTTACTTTAGCTGCCTGACATTCAACAGCAAGTTTCAAAGTCTTTTTTGACACACAATTAGGTCTTTTTTCCCCTATCTTTTTAATAACCTTTCAGTTTCCTCATGAATGATGTCTTTGATATCATGCCACAACTCATCTGATCTTCTATCATTAGGGACTAACACATCAATTCTGTTCTTCAGGTGGTCTCTGAACACAGATGGCATATACTCAAGGTCATACCTTAGCTCTTGTTCACCTGTTCTAATTTTCTTCAGTTTCAATTTGAACTTGCATATGAGCAGTTGATGATCTGATCCACAATCAGCACCTTGTCTTATTCTGACATTTGATATTGAGGTTTTCCATCATTATTTTCCACAAATGTAGTTAATTTTGTTCCTGTATATGCCTTCTGGTGAATTCCATGTGTATGGTCACCATTCATTTGCAAAAAAAAAAGTATTTGCAATGAAAAGGTCATTGGTCTGACAAAATTCGGTCATGTAATCTCCAGCATTGAAATGAACTGTTTTTTAATAACTCTCAGGCCCATGTTCTAAAGTCAAAATAAAAGATACAAGGACCTATTATTGTCAAATCATTGGCATATGCTTTCTGTTATGTTATATAGATGCACACCAAGCAATTATCTTCACAATGTTCAAGGATTTTGTCACAACTTTTTTCATTAAAACCTGCAAACTCTTTAAGACAAAAAGAAAAGAAAAGAAAAAAAAGAGAAAGAAAGAAGGAAAGAAAGAAAGAAAGAACAAAGGAAGGAAGAAAGAAAAAGAAAGGAAGGAAGGGAGAGAAGGAAAAAGAAAGGAGAAAGAAAAAAAAAAGAGACAAAAGAAACCTCTGGGTTTCTTATCCATTTTGGAAAAGCCTATAATTGAAAGACAGGTTGAAGAAGTGTTTAATTCCCAATTTCTAATGTTCTTTCGTACTAATTGCACTCCATGATTATTTAATAGAGACTTCCTACATATGAGAGCAATTATAGAACTTGTTAAAAACACACAAGTGGCTTGTAAAAGCAATGTACACATTAAACACAGCTTCCTAAAGGACTTTTGGAAAGGTCTTCTAAAAACATCAGGAGATGAGCAGGTAATGAAAATGCATAGGATCTTTGATGATAACACTGTTTGCTAGGGAATTGTACAAAATAGAAGGCAAGACAATGTCAGATAGAACATTAGTCACTGAAGTCTGAAAATAACTTCACTGTAACAAGGAGGAAGCTATATTTCAAGTCCTATAAAACAACATGGTCAGAGGATCTTCTGGTATTTTAGGAGCAGGAAATGTAACAGAGTAATTATCTAATCTGTTTACTTATAAGTAATATTGTATCACTATCATAACAACCAAATTCTTATCTATGCATGTAAACCATGTTTTAGCAAGAGGCAGAATCCAATACTTTTGTCATTCTTTTATTCTTTAAACATTATTTACTCTGTTAGGATTTTATTTTATCATTGGGGATACATTGTTTTTTGTTTGGTTTGTTAGTTGGCTTGTTTTTGTTTTTCAAAAAACTCATGTACTTTGAATTCACCTGGACATGAGTTCTTGTCCTAGATTCACTACTTACTAATAATTGATTTTTGTTGTTGTTAGGTGTCCTCAAGTTGGATCTGACTCATAGTCAACCTGTATACAACAGAACATAACAGTATTCAACCCTTTACCATGTATAATCTCTTTTTATGTCTGAGCCTAATATAGCAGCCATTATTTGTCTTCCGGGGCTGGGATTTAGCTCAGTTGGTAGAGCGCAGCTTGCAATCTCTGAGGTCCTGAGTTCAATTCCCAGCACCGCAAATATGGGAGAAGAATGTAGCAACCCACTCCCAAGGCAATCCCAAAACAATCTACCATTGAAAACCCTATGAGGGTTGCTGTGAGTCAGACACAACTCAATGGCACCTAAAAACAACAATGTGTCTTCTCACTTTGAGTCATGCCACATCAGTAAAAGGAGGTCCCAGAGACTTTATCCATTCCTGTCTTTAAGGTCGATACTACTTTGAGAAGACACCTCTTCCCTAGTCATCTCTGGAATGCCTTCTATCCTGGTGGGCCAATTTTCTAGCACTATATTTGACAATGCTTATCTGTTATTCATAGGGTTTTCAATGGTTAAGTGTTTTGGGAGTGGGTTTCTGGATCATTCTCCCTAGTTTCTCTTAGTCTAGAAGCTCAGCTGAAACCTGTGTACCAAGGGTGGCTCTTCCAGTATCTGAAATACTGATGGGCACAGCTTTCAGCATCATGGCAATGCTCAAGTCCCCACATCATGACAAGCTGACAATTATATGGGAGAATAGTTGATCTTGGACATATGTAAAGGATTAAATTATTTTCACTAATAATTCATCCACCTGTATCTTCTGCCTGTGATATGGTGTATTTTCCCCCATTAGAGGAGGGATATATAGCTCTGTTCCACTGAAGTTGTGCTATGGCATATGTCTTTCTTCAATCTGACAATGACATGTGTGATACAAGCAGAAGTTTGACATATGTATGCATGTTATTAGACTAGCCTTTTTGTACTTCTGCTACTCCCCTGAGAAGACCACACCCTTGCTACTTCACTGCTCAAAGACAGATGTTGTAGAACAAAGCTGACTTTGTTAGCAGCTTAACCAAGCCCAGCCTAGACCAATTAACTCTCAAGAGATCTCTAGGAAATTGACAATGCATAAAAGAAAATACATAATTATTGCAAACCATTTGAAAAATTGAAGTCATTTATTATGTAGAAGCAGTAACTGATGAAAACATGACTCAACTCTTCTTCGACAATTTCCACATCTCTAAAATGAAGACAATAAAAATATGTATATAGTATTACTATGAAGAGTGTTGATACTTTAAACACATATATGTAAACATTTAAGAAGTTAGTTGAATTTTATATACTAAAAGTTGATATGAAGCAATAAAATTAAAAATATCACTAAAAAAGAAATAAGTATAAATTCATAAAATATACACAGGTCTAATATGCAGAATGATGATGAAAGTAATCAAGGAAAATTTAAATAAATGGAGAGTTAAATTGCATTTATGGATTGGAAGACTAAACATAGGAAAGGTTAAAGTAAATGTACATACAAGTTCACCACAATTCATGTCAAATTTCCAGAAAGGCTTTTTGTAGATTTAGAGAAGATCATGCAACAATTCATCTCGAAATTTTAGATGAAAATGGAAGCAATATAAAATGGAAAAGCTAAACAAATTGGAAAAAGAACAAAATAGGAACAATCAGTATACCTATCTTTTTTTTAGTACTTGAAGGTTAAACCCAAGGCCTTGCACATTCTAGGTGAATACTCTATCACTGAGATGCACCCCCAGCCCCTTTTATTATTTTATTTTATATTTTAAATTTTGAGGCAGGTTCTCATTGTGTTTTGCAGGCTGCTTCTGGCCTTAAACTCTCGATCTTCCTATCTCAGCCTCCAAAGTAGCTGAGAGTAAAGACTGTGCTACCTAACCCAGGTCTGCCTATTTAATTTCAAAGTGTATCATAGCTACATAAGTCAAAATTGTGTTATTTTTCAGAGCTAAACATACAGATGAATTGAACAGAACAGAGAAAGCAGAAAAAGATCAACACAAATATACTCAAAACAAATATGACAAAAGTGCAAAAGCAATTCAATGGAGGAAAGATGAGCTTCAATAAATGGTGCTGGAGCAACTAGATATTTATAGACAAAGAAAAAAACAATAGACTCAAAGCCTCACATTTTGTGTAAAACTAAATTAAAATGAACCACAGAATAAAATGTAAGAGGTAAAATCTGAAACATTTGAGACATCAAAATTGCCATGCATATAAGGAAATTTGATAAATGGGTTCCATCAAAATTAAAATATTTTGCAATGAAAAAATCCTTGCAAGAGGAAATAAAGGTAAACTATAGTGCAGGAGAAAATATTTGCTACCCATATGTTTGATGAGGGACTGATAAATAGAATATATAAATGCATACATGTGTGAGTGTATGAACTCTGAAAACTCAAGAGTGAAAAATAATCCAATAAGAAAATGGCAAAACAAATGAGGAGGTATTTCACTGGAAAGGACATACAAATAAAAAAAAAAGCATATAAAAATATAGACCATAATTGATCATTGGGAAAATGCAAATTAAAGCCACAATAATATAGCAAATAATATGAGAAGCTGGATTTTATGAGGAAGAACGCGGCATCAGGATTGGAGGAAGACTTATTAAAAACCTGCATTATGCAGATGACACAACTCTGCTTTCTGAAAGTGAAGAAGATTTAAAACATTTACTGATGAAGATCAAAGACCACAACCTTCAATATGGGTTGCAACTAAACATCAACAAAACAAAAATCCTTACAACTGGGCCAATATGCAACTTTACAATAAATGGAGAAAAGATTGAGGTTGTCCAAGATTTTGCTTTGCTTTGCTCTGTAATCAACACCCACGGAAGCAGCAATCAAGAAATCAAAAGACATATTGCGCTAGGAAAAGCTGTGGCAAAAGATCTCTTGAGAGTACTGAAAAGAAAGATGCCACACTGAAGACAAAGGTGTGTCTGACTCATGCTGTGGTATTTTCAGTTGCATCATATGGTTGTGAAAGCAGGACATTGAACAAGGGAGACAGGAGAAGAATTGATGCTTTGAATTATAGTGCTGGAGACAACTATTGAATATACCATGGACTGCCAAAAGAACCAACAGATCTATCCTAGAAGAAGTGCAACCAGAGTGCTCCTTGGAAGCAAGAATCGTTAGACTGCATCTTACATATTTTGGACATGTAGTCAGGAGAGATCAGTGCCTGGAGAAGGACATTATGTTTGGGAGAGTTGTTGTTGTTAGGTGCCTTTGAGTCGGTATCTGACTCATAGCGACCCTCATAGGGTTTTCAATGGCTGACTGTTTCGGGATTGCCTTGGGAGTGGATTGCCAGGCCCTTCTCCCATTTTGGGAGAGTGGCAGATCAATTTAAAAAAGGAAAACCCTCCACCAGATGGATTGACAGAGTGTCTGCAACAATGGGCTTAAATATAAATAAGATCATGTGCCTGGCACAGAATTGAGAAGTGTTTTGATCTGCTGTACATAGGATTGCTATGAGTCAGACTCGACTCGATGGCACCAAACATCAACCACAATCTTTACATACCTATTGAATGGATAAAATATATAATAGCGGCCCCTTCAAATGACATCAAGGATTCAGAGAAACTGGATTGTTCATGCAGTGTTGTTGGGAATAAAAATGTCCCAGTCACTCAGAAAAGTACTTTGGAGGTTTCTTTAAAAACGCTAAACATGAAAATGCATGGGCCAGCAATTACACTCTTGGGCAACTGTCCTAGGGAAATAAGGACTTAATGTTCACATAAAAAATCTGTACACAAATATTTATTGCTGCATTTTCATGATAGACAAATCCTGGAAAGAACCCAGATGTCCTTCAATAAGTGAACAAGTAAACAAACTGTGGTAGATCCATACCTTCAACTATTCCTCAACAATACAAAGGAAAGAACTATTCATGTATGCAATGACCTAGCCGAATCTCCAGAGAATTACATGAAGTGAAAAAATGCCAATCTCAAAGGGTCACATTCTGTATGATTCCATTTATATGCCATTCCTTAATTGACAAAAGTATAGGAATGTAGAACAAGTGAATAGTAGTCAGGGGTTCAGGGTGAGGATGCATAGGGAGAGAAGTGTTAGTGGCTATAAAAGAGCAATATGAAAGATCTTTATGAAGATGGCCATGTTTCATGTCTTTTCTTCCTTAGTGACCCTCTTTGTTATATTGTAAAGTAGTTTTACAAGATGTTTTTCCACTGGAAGAAACCTAGTGAAATATATGTGTAATTTGTCTGTGTTATTCCTTAAAATTGCATGTGAGGCTACAATTTTCTCAAAATGAAAAGGTTAATTAAAAACATTTACTTCAAACTTTTAGGAGTAAATAATACTTTTCAAGATTTCAAAAAGCAATAATAAATGTAACCTATATCCTCATTAAAATACCTTATATTCTTTTAATTTTATATGGTTAGCCCAAGTGCCGAAAATTTTTGACTTTTTTCCTTTATTGACTAAAGAAAGACACACCAGATCATTAGGCAGTCACTGGACAAGTGGACTTACAATGCAGACATCAATATAGGCAGCCATTTGCAAACCCAATGTCCCAAGGCTGGAAAGGGAGACCAGCATCCCCTGGGCTCATTCAGTGCAGGCACATTGCTTCACTGGGCTCACTTCCAACCCAGAGTGTCATGGGCCTGCATTTATTCCATTGTTGCACTCTAATCTCTTTAGGATTTGCCAAGAAAAGAGCTCTTGTTTAATATAAATTAGTGTTTTGTTTTATTTTGCTTAGTTTTTCAGTATTAGGGGGTTGAACCCAGAGCCTCATGCATGCTAGACAAGTGCTCTTCCACTGACCTGCACCCCTAGCTCCCCATTTTTTTTTATTTTGAGAAAAGATCTCACAAAACTGTCTAGGCTGCCTCAGGCCTTGAGCTTGCAATATTCCTGCCTCAGCCTCTTGAGTCACTGGGCCTATAGGCATGTGCCATGATGCTTGGTTAGTGGTTCTTTCTACTCCTGAAATAATAGAAATATAGAAACAGGAAGTGTTTTGTTTTCATGGGGCATTTTCAAAGTAAGTGTATGTATGTATGTGTGTGTGTGTGTGTGTGTGTGTGTGTGTGTGTGTATAATATCATATATGAAATATATAAGATATATATATGATATACATAAGATATATATATATATAAGATATATATAGAGAAAGAGGGCTGGGATTTAGCTCAGTGGGTAGAGTGCTGCGCTGCAGTCTCTGAGGTCCCAAGTTCAATTCCCAGCACTGCAAAAATGGGAGAAGGGCCTGGCAATCCACTCCCAAGGCAATCCCGAAGCGCTCAGCCATTGAAAACCCTATGAGGGTCACTATGAGTCAGATACCGACTCAACGGCACCTAACAACAATAGAGAAAGTACATATTTATAGGGTACCATATGATGCTTTGGGCTGGGATTTAGCTCAGTTGGTAGAGCACTGCTCTGCAGTCTCTTAGGTCCTGAGTTCAATTCTCAGCACTGCAAAAATGGGAGCAGGACCTGGCAATCCACTCCCAAGGCAATCCCAAAACAGTCTGCCATTGAAAACCCTATGAGGGTCTCTATGAGTTGGATACCGACTCCACGGCACCTAACAACAACAATATGATGCTTTGGTATGTATATATTTTATAATATTTATATTATTGTAAACATGTCTATCTTTTCTAAAATTTATCATTTTTTATGTTGAAAACATTTTTGTGGTGAAAACATAAGTTCTTTCTTACAGATTTTCAAAATATAAAGCACATTATTGTTACAGTCTTCATGAGGGGTCTTAAAGAACAAAAGTCACTTCTTAGCATATAGTAAGCAGGCAGTAGTTGCTAGGTTTCATTTACCTTCATGAATGGGATCTTTTTCTGGAATTTCTTAAAAAGAACATACTCTCAACTGTATAAGATGATTTATTAGATCAGATTCATTGTCTAACTATACTAATAATATCTATTCTAGGAGGGCTAGGATTTGGCTCAGTTGGTAGAGCACTGCGCTGCAGTCTCTGAGGTCCCAAGTTCAATTCCCAGCACCGCAAAAATGGGAGAAGGACCTGGCAATCCACTCCCTAGGCAATCCCAAAATAGTCAGCCATTGAAAACCCTATGAGGGTCGCTATGAGTCAGATACTGACTCAATGGCATCTAACAACAACAACAACACCATCTATTCTAGGAATCTTAAATTAAATTTAGCAACCCCATTTTAGACTTGTGCTTTATCATTGTCCTTGGAAGAATATTGAACCAGTAATATACATAACTGATCATGTTCTTACAGATAAATCTACAGTCTTCTTCCCCTTCCCATTTTTAAAATATTATATTATTATTGTCCTTTAGGATACACATTGCAAGAATTTTGTTTTACCATATCAAATCCCCTTTGTCATTAAAGATTATTAAAAGACACAGCAAAAGGTACTCTAAAATCATAATACTAAAAGGTATAGCTTGAAAGTTAGTTCAGGTTGAGCCCATATGATGGATCATCTTTCTCTATTTTTTCCAGATATGTAAACTTGAGAAACCAACTTTACTCTGTGGTCAGTTTCCAAGAGTGAAAATATCTGGGATTGTAGCTGATTGGTAGAAATAATAGATTTGGTGAATGTGACAGGTGTGTTTTATTTACTACTTCACTGTCTCTTTTTCCACATGTCTCTTTTTCCAGATTCCTGCTCTACACGAACTCCAACCAACTTTACATAGCAGCACCAGATAGTGCCATGTCTCATGTCCATCGTGCTAACTTCTCATTTTTAACATGTAGCTTCCCATTGATGCTTATCCTTCCCAGAGATCTCACAAGTGTGACATGGAAGAGGTAGGCATTTAATAAAATCTGAGAAAATTTTTGACACGTGAAATAGAATACAATGAATAAATTATTTTTTCTTTCTCCTCATTGAAAGACTTGAGATATAGTTCATATCATTTCTTGAAAATTTGTGACAACAGATAACAGACTGAGCAATTATTTGTGCATAGTGGTACCCAAATTGATAATGCATCTCATACTATCTTTTCTGGTGTCTTTAGTTCATTTCAGATATATATATATATACATATATATATATATATATATATATATATATATATACACACACACACACATGCATACACACATATACACATATACATATGTATACACACATATGTATGTATTTGAATATGTATACATATACATACATGTGTATATATGTATATGTATGTTTTTGAATATGTATACATATATACATATGTATACATATATATGTATGCATGTGTATATGTGTATGTATGTGTGTATATATACATATACATGCATACATATATATATATATAAGTGTATATATATGTATATTCTTTCCTCTGGTGCAAGGACATCTGTCTGTAAGCATCAAAACTTCAGGTTCTAAGGTCTTTGAACTCCAAAATATCAGTAGTCCCTCTGTTTTTCAAACTTTTGGTTTCAGAGAGACCACTGAGGACCATGTTTCTCATGGATAAAGACTGAATTAGACCACTGGTTTTCCAGATTCTCCAGCTTATAAATGACACATATGGGATTTCTCATGCCCCATAATTGTGTGAAGCAAGTCCTATAATGAATGTTGTTGTTGATTGTCAATGGCTGATTGCTTTGAGATTGCTTCAGGAGTGGATTGCCATGTCCTTTTCCCTCTATAATGAATATATGCATATACAAGTGTGTATTCATCTGTATCTATATCTATATTTATATCCATACACATATCCTATTGGTTTCTACTCAGAACCTTGATTATTATATTTTTTCTGTCACTTCCTACGACTTCAATTCTTAACAGATGGGTAATATATAGGCCTTTTACTCTGGTGCTGCTACCTGAGGGGGACACTGTCTAAAACAGTAAGAGGAACTGCAAGAAAAATCCTCAGGATGGGATTTTGGAGAAAGACTATACATTTGCTGCTGTTGTTGTTGTTGTTAGATGCTATTGTAGGATGGTGTAATTAGTCCATTTTTCATTACTGTAATAAAATACTGGAGGCAGGTAATGCATAAAAAAAAGAGGATTATTTAGGTAATAGTTTTGGAGGTTCAAGAACTTGGTACTAACCTCAGTTCACCTCTAGTGAGGACCTCATAGCAGATGGCATCACAATGTAATGTATGTACAAGAGCAAGAAATAATATTGTGAGATACAATGCCAGAGCACAATTCAGGGGATAGGTTTACTCTTTGGTAAAAGCCCCCTCATGAGAACTAACTCAAGATTGCGTGAGTTCTACTTCAATCCTTACTGAGGGTAGTGCTCCCAATGCCCCTCCATTGGGCTCCATTTGTTAAAGTTCCAACACTTCCCCTTAGCACCCTAGTGAAAATTACCCTTCCAATCTGTACACTCTTGAGGAATATGCTAAAACTATGTCTAAACCCTAGCTTTCTACCCCTGGCCCTCAAGTTTAGGTCTGTCTCATAGCACAAAATATATTCATTCTGTCCCCAAATTCTCAAGGTCTTAACTTATAACTTCACTCTTCAGAGTTCAAACTCAAAGGAAACTGTTTCAGCTGTGAGTCCCTATAAAATTAAAAACAAACAAAACAAAGATAAACAAATAAAAAAGCAAGCAAACAAACAAACAAAACCCCCAAGTTGTCTATATCCAAGAAGCATTCTTATTCCAAAACTGGAGAAATAGGGAAATTGAAAGTAGTAATTGGCTCAAAGCAAGCCTGAAATCCAGCAAGACAGATTTAAAATCATAATGCTCCAAGTCTGGCATCTGATACACATTGCAGTAGGGTATGGGCTCCCAAGCCCTTGAGCATCCCCATTTTTATGGCTTTGCTATTCATAGACCACATGGCTTTTGTGGCTGATTCCTGCAATAGCTTAGTGTGGCATGTTGCTAGTGACTGTTTTCTTTCTGGTGTCCCCACTGAATCTGCACTTCCATCTCTACAGGGATTCTGACTATGTAGCAAAGTTATACCTGACCTCCTAGGCTTTCCTTTGAGATCTCAGTGGAAGCTGCTGTTGTCCTGTAACTCTTGAATTATACAAGCCTGAAGAATCAGCACCATGTGGATGCCAAGATCTGCTGTTCATATGAGATGTGTAGCGACCTACTTGAACCACAGCTACAGTGCTGTGATTTATAGTAGTTCAGGAGAAAGCCAGGATCTTGAAGTGGCTCTTGGCCTAAAAACATGGACAGGATCCTGAACTCAGTCTTTGAAACCAAATTTGCCCCTTTAGACCTCTGGGCCTGTGATGGGTGGCTTTGCAGTTTTCTGAGATAAACACATCATGGCCTCTTTTCCATCAAGTTGCTCATTAACATATGGCTCCCTTTCATTTGTACTAATCTCTTAGGCAAGTGGTAGTCCAGCTCACCACTATGTGCATCCTTTCTCCTTCCCTATGTAGACAGAAAAAATTCCCCAATCTTCCTCCTCCTTTTGCTCCTGAGTCTCCCTGTAAATCTAACTAAAAGTAGTCAATGATATTCATATGGCAGCCAGAATGCTTTGCCATTGTGAAATTCCTTCTTTCAAATAAACTGATCTGTAATTCTTAAATTTTGCCTATCATAAAGGCTTGGGCCATGGATGTAATGCATCCAAGTTTCTTATAATGATGTAACAAGTTTGGCTGCTTCTCCATTTTCCATTAGGATACTTAATTCCATCTGAGACAAATTCCCCAATCTCCTTGTTTCCTTGGCTGGATTTAGCTCAGTTGTCAGAGCACTGCTCTCCACTTTCTGAGGACCCAGGTTTGATTCTCAGCACTACAAAAATGGGAAAAGTATGTGGCAGTCCACTCCACAAAACAATGCCAAAACAGGCAGCCCTTGAATACCCTATGGAGGTTGTTATGAGTTAGACATGATTTAACAGTATCTAACAACCACAATGAACTTGCCTTCTGAGCACTCAAGAGAATTACCTCTAATACTCTGCTTACAACATTCTAGGCTTTTTTCAAGCTTGCTCCTTCAAACTCTTCTGACCTCTGCCCATAACCCAGTTCCACCACTGCTTTCATATTTTTAGGAATAATTATATAAACAGCTACATTTCTTGATATCAACTTTCTGTATTAGTCTATTTCCCATTGCTTTAATAAAACACCGGAGTGCATATAATATTTTAAAAAGAAGCTTAATTATCTCACAGCTTTGTGGGTTCAAAGGCATGGGGTTAGCATCTGCTTATTTCTGATGAGGACCTCACAGAGGGGGACAGTACAGTGGTAGGAACATGTGCAAGAGTGAGAAATTACATATTAAGATATGAAGCCAGAGAGAAATAAAAGGGTCAGATTCACTCTTTTTAAAACAATCCTACCATAAGATCTAATTTAGGGTCCTCTAAGATCTACCTTATTCTCTACAGGAGGCAGTGCCCCTAATGACCTACCACTAATCTCCATCTCTGAAAGTTCCATTGCATCCTAACATTATCCTAATGAGGATGATGCTTCCAATATATGAACCCTTGTGGGCCACACTATAACTACATTTAAGTACAGCAGGTGGAAAAATTTTCCACTTCTGTGGCATCACAATGATTGAG
Source organism: Pedetes capensis (assembly GCA_007922755.1). Taxonomy (NCBI): domain Eukaryota; kingdom Metazoa; phylum Chordata; class Mammalia; order Rodentia; family Pedetidae; genus Pedetes; species Pedetes capensis. The sequence goes on from VMDO01002032.1 coordinate 37,333, forward strand.
GCTTTCATCTAAGATGAAGTGGGATAAAGTGCATATTGAAGGTGAGGTATGGGGATATGCATTGGATGTGTCTTGTTAACTATATAAGAATAATAATAAATGTAAGAATTATATAATAAGTGTTTTGAAAAAAAATTTTTCTAGTTAGCTTTCTTGAACTCTCCAATCTGAAAATAATACTCTAGATGTCAACTGCCAACTAAAGGAAAATTGTAGAATACAGAAAGACTTTTACAGCTACTCACAAAATGTACTTTTTCTCCTTACAATTCTTGTATACCACCCCTAATACCTTCAGACAGGCATTCAATATCAGTTTTCAGAAAAGCCCAAATGAGCAATACAATTCTTGTTAACAACATAGATCACTCACATACTAAGAGGACTCTTTCCATATGAACTACTGGAGACCAGAAGTGATGTAGGGGAGAATCTTGAGTGTTTGAAAATTAGAATAGACTTTTAGTGGCCTAAAGAATAATTTGGAAGCAAGAATGGCCAGACTGTGTCTTACATATTTTGGACGTGTAGTCAGGAGAGATCAATCCCTGAAGAAGGACATCATGTTTGGGAGAGTGGCAGATCAATGCAAAAGAGGAAAACCCTCCACCAGATGGATTGACACAGTGTCTCCAACAATGGCATTAAACATAAATAAGATCATTTGCCTGGCACAGAATTGGGAAGTGTTTCGGTCTGCTGTACATAGGGTTGCTATGAGTCGGACTCGACTCAATGGCACCTAACAACAACAACAACGAAAGAATAATTTATTTGTGTGGGCCATCTACCCTTGACTTGGGTTTCAATGTTTGGGCAAGGAGATATTACCATTTTCACAATGGTTTTTTGAAGTACAAACTGCTAATGTTCCCTAAGAGGCTCAGAAATACTCTCACTCTTAAGATTCCAGGAGACATTTTAGCATATTTGAAAAGTTTGACAATGTCTGTCCTTTGTAGTACAATAATGGGAGATTGCATTTGTACTGGGCTTCCTAGTAAGAATGGGGTATGGGATTCTGGAATGATGGTGATCTGGTGGCCATACTTAACTGAAGAGGCAAAGTAAACACAATTACCATAATGGATAGTAAAGCTGAATACCAATTAGCACTCTTTGGTCCACAGGAATCCATGGCAATATATAATAGACCATGACTTTCCTAAAAGTGAGAGGAAGCGGTAGTCTGTTGGGTGTTGCTGTCTGCCTTGCAAAATACTTGTTTAAACAAGTAAAATGAGACACAGAGAGGGCCCTTGTCAGTTACCAAATGGAAACTTGACTATTGTATCTTCACTCTTGATTTAGTAAGTTTCTAGATCTATGTTTTCCAGACAGAATCAACTGATCACAAATGAAGTCAGGAGTATTTGATAAAGAACATTATAATACTCGTACAAGTAAATATGATAGCTATTTCCTCAGCTTTTCCCTGAAGAGGCTATGGTTATTTGCCAAAATAACTTTGCAGTGGGAAAAGGAGAATATTCAAACTGAGAAAAGTTAGGTACAAGGTCTGACCTAATACTCATTGTAGAGATGTCATCATGCTTCTTCAGCGAAAGAGAAGCTTTTGGAAATCAGGAAATGAATGGATTTTCTGATAGGTGTATTTAAATAGAGTCCAAGTAGTTTCCATTACCCAAAGGTGTAATCACAATAAATATACCTCACAGTTATTGTAATGCTTATATATGCTTTATGACTTCTTGTGTAAGGGCCTTTATTGGAAAAAGGCCAAGTAGAAGTCCATGAAACTGTCCCTAGTCAAGAGAGCAAATTAGTGTGGTACAATATTACATGCCTGTAATCCCATTGACAAGGGAGGCAGAGTCAGGAGGATTGTGAGTTAGAGGCCAGAGGTGGCCCTCATAACTTAGTGAGACCCTGATTCAAAATATATAAATAATAAAATTGGGCTAGGGGTGCATCCTAGTGGTAGAGCACTTGCAAAGTATGTGCAAGGCCCTGGGTTCAAACCCAAGTACCAAAGTACTGAAAAAAAAAAAAAGAATACATCAACATATCCTAGGACAAAATACAAAAATAGAACTGAAACTCTCCTCAAAATTTGGTAGAGTTGGTAGAGAAGTGCTCATCATATCTTTAAAAAACAAACAGAAAGGTGGGCAGCTAGATGCAAGGTAAATTATAGAAGATAACAGGAACATTATTATCATTTTATTATCCCCGTTTTCCTGGATTAGGTATTTTTTCCAGAGGCAGAGCAACCTATCTTCTGATATGCAGTTGTTGCTACTGATTTCACAAATATATTCTTGACTACATTAGTAAGGAAGGTAAGAGCAATACACCCCCAGGTGGCAGTAATGTAATACATATGCACTCATTTAGTTCAGGGCATTGCTAACACTTGCTTTCTGTCATAACAATGCATGCAGGAAACTATCTTGGAATTCCACAGAACAGTATATTAGTCCACCACATGACAAATCACTCTAATAGAACATGGTAAACATGACATGGCAGTACCCTGCATGTCTTAGACAAGTCAGAGGAGGGAGATAAAGTATATGAAGAATCAGGTGTCTACTACATTGTGAGATTGTTAGGAGGTAGTCATCTAATATATTCCTGGTTCTCTCTAAGAGAAAGAATAAGAGATCATCCCTCATATCACCAGCTGCTAAGAATGATCTTCTTTGTAGGCTTCTGTGGGCTTTAGAGGTAGCATATTAGCACTTTGGAGAATAGAGCTCTCATTAGTTATGAGATGACATGGGAAGATTCTAGATTTAAGGGGCACATCAGAAGTGAGAATTCTGGGTAGCTTCTGGATGCATTACTAGTTGTTCTGCTACAGAAGCCAAGTGTTTTCAGCTAAGTGTATCTGGATAGAAGTGGTATCTGTCAAACATTAGTATATACCGAGAGTCACAATGAAGACTCCTATGGTGCTAGAGTAAGGCTATGTATTCTGGGACAAGGAAATACTCTGTGTTTACAAACTATTCCTCCTATGCTTCTACTCCCGGGAAGAGACTTATCATCTAACTTCACCATTTCTGTCCGAATATTATAGTTCCATTGTGTCCTAGGAAAGGCAGGCATAGTCACAATCTGGAATATAGAGGAAATAGTATGCTTGGAATTGAGGCCATACAATTGCAAAAACATTGTTCAATTACATGAATATCTCATCTTTGCCTCTCTTCCATTTATTGCTATAAATTTCTTAAGAAGTAACAATAACCGTCAGTTAACAGAAAACAAAACATGTCTACTTTACTGACATTGAAGCTTGCCCCAAATGGACTATTAGCACATTTTAGCCCCACTCAGGAGAAAACTATGTGGTAAAGAGAAATCTTTCTAGTGGACAGGACTTTGAGGAATGTCTTGGTCATGTGCTTTACATAGAGATAATTGCATATTACATAAGCTCATGGTAAAGACAGCACAGTTTTGTGTGTGAGATACATAGAAAGAATAACATTTAAGAGATAAAGAGGGTAGGAAAAGACGTATGGAATGGTTGGATGTTTTTACACATGCCCGACAGTATGGTCTTTCTGTCACAAACATGAATGCAGCTATTACCATTGTTGCATATTTCCTAAATACTCAAACGTCCAGCAGCAAAGACCAACAACATGCTCTCTATGAACTACCATTCTTCAAGGAGACCAGTCAGGCTTGTGGTAGTTGGTTTATGTCTTTGACCCTTACTTCTCTGAAAAAATAAAAATAAATAAAAGATGGCAAAAGTTTTCCAAATTACTACTGATATCTACCATAATTATGGCATTTTCCCATCCATCCCCAGAATGCCAGCACAGTAATAACTTTCAGATGACTTCTAGAAATTCCTGACATATTGGCTTGGTATCACATGCAATTTCACTCCTAGCCAATAGACTGATTTTTACAGTAATAGAGATATGGTAGAAGGTTCCATAGGATCCACTAGTCATGCCATGTAGATCTTCACCTCATTCTCTGCCATCATCCATAAAACTTTGCCGATTGAAAACATAGAATGTCTTGTTAAGGGGTTAGCTATGGCACCCTTTCAAAGACAACAGACTTCAGGGTTGGAATTGTGTTCAAACAATAAACTAAACAGACAACTGATAAAGGATGCTGAAAATGGTAATACCTTCCTTGCTCCTGGATAGGGAGAATTAATATAGTAAAAATGGCTATCCTACAAAAAGCTATTTACAGATTTAATGCAATCCCCATTAAAATTCCACTGACTGATTTTACAGAAATAGAAAAAATGATCCAAAAATTCATAAGGAACCATAAAAGACCACATATAGCCAAAACATTCTTAAGCTGCAAAACTAATGCAGGTGGAATCACAATCCCTGACTTCAAGCTATACTATAGGGCAGTGGTAGCAAAAACAGCTTGGTACTGGCACAAAAATAGGCCTGAAGACATCTGGAACAGAATAGAAGACCCAGAAATACCTCAACACACCTATAGACACCTTATTTTTGACAAAGGAGCAAAGCAAGTAAACTGCAAAAAGGATAGCCTTTTCAATAAATGGTGCTGGGAAATATGGACAGCCACATGCAGAAAAATTAAAACTGACCTGCATCTCTCAATATGAACAAGAGTTAACTCAAGACGGATAAAAGATCTCAACATAAAACCAGAAACTTTAAAACTTATAGAAGACAAGATAGGCAATATACTTCATCATATAGGCATAGGAAAGTATTTTCTTAAATGGACTCCAATTGCTCAAGAAATTGCAACAAGAATAGATAAATGGGATTATATGAAATTAAAAAGCTTCTGTACAGCAAAAGAAACAATTAACAGAGTCAAGGAAACCCCCATTGAAGGGGAAAAAATTTTCACATCATGTACACCAGACAAAGGTCTAATTACCAGAATTTGTAAAGAACTCAAGAAACTCAAGAAAAAAATTCCCAAGGAAACAAATAACCTAATACACAAATGGGCAAAGGAACTGAATAGACAGTTCTCAAATGAAGAGGTCCATAAAGCCATGAAACACATGAAAAAAATGATCAATATCCCTAGCCATTAGGGATATGCAAATTAAAACAATGCTGAGATTTCACCTTACACCAGTAAGAATGGCCAAGATCAATAAAACAAATAACAACAAATGCTGGAGAGGTTGTGGAGAAAAGGGAACACTCTTACATTGTTGCTGGAGCTGTAAATTAGTCCAGCACTGTGGAAATCAATATGGAGTTATCTTTAAAAACTAAAAATTGATCTACCATATGACCCAGCTAACAATATTGGGAATTTACCCAAAGAGAGATGTGTCATCATACCACAGAGACACCTGCATCTCCATGTTTAATGCAGCACTTTTCACAATAGGAAGGATATGGAATCAACCAAAGTGCCCATCAACAGAAGAATGGATAATAAAACTATGGTACATATACAGAATGGAATACTACTCAGCAATCAAAAAAATGAAATAATGCCATTTGCAACGAAATGGATGGAATTGGAGAAAATTATTTTAAGTGAATGAATACAAGCTCAGAAAGAGAAACACTGCATGTTCTCAGTCATATGTGGGAGCTGAATCAAAATTATAAGAAGGAAAAAATCCTATACAAAGGTCGGTTCATAATAAAAGACAAAAAGCTAAGAATGGTTTTATTATAGATGGTCTAGAAAATTCATGTAATATTTCTGACAATGTAAAAAGAAAGCTCACTACAGAAAAAGCTTCTATCTTAAACAGAACTGGAACCCAAGGATATATAGAAAAATATTACCATAAATAAATAAATGGAAGAGAAGTCTTTAATGGGGGGATGGGTTGGAGGGAGGAAGCACACAAGAGGGTAAGGGGAACTTATATGTACAGTGTACAACAAAATGCATATATGGAAATGTCACAATGAAAAGCATGTCAGAATGAATCACATTAAGGCGTACATTTAAAATTTCCAATAAACAACAACAACAAAAAAGGATGCTGGAATGAATGAATCCAGAAAACAAGGATGGAAATAGAACTGAACCCCCTCACTGTAATATCCTATTATCTAATTTTAATTGTAGCCATGAAACCCTAGGCTCTGGTAAATTGGAGGTCTTGTTTTCTATATTGGAAAGTTGCACATCACTAGGCTAGAGAGCAGTTTTGTACAGAACTTTAAGATGTAACTTCTTCCTGATCTCCTTGGATTTCTCATTCATGTAAAGTAAAAAACAAATGAAAGAATGATTGAACTGAAGAAGTAATGAGCCCTGACTACCACAGGGATCCAAGAATGCTGTCATACAATTTACAAGGGAGATTGAAATTAGACTCAGGCTGTAATCCCAGCAGCTTGGGAGGCAGAAGCGGGAGGATCGCAGGTTCAAGACGAGAGCCAGTCTGCATAACTTAGCAAGACCCTATCTCAAAAGGTAAAATAAATGGGCCAGGGGTGCAGATCAGGGGTCCAGCGCTTACAGAGCATGCAGGCGCAAGGCCCTGGGTTCAACCCCCAGTACCACAAAAAGAAAAAAAAAAAAAAGAAATTAGACTCAGGAAATTCATTGAACATCATCCTTTTTTCACTAAGGGATAATACAACACAGGTAACTGCAGCAGCCATGACCCAACAAAGGCAAAGTAATCAAAGGCTTGCACCCTTTGGGAAGGAAATTCTGGGTTTCCCACTTGGGCTACTTTGAGTGCCAACAGAGGTTAGGGAAATCTAGATTGGATGCTGTCATAGGATATTATAAATATCTTTATGCTTTCTGATAGTACATCACATGGGATGATGTATAACTTGTTATATTATATCCTGTTATGAAAATTTTGTCTTGTTGAGTAAAACAGAAAATATGTGAAAAATAGCAAGGGAAAGTTTTAGCCATGGGTTTGGTCCAATATATCTTGAAAATGTTGGTAGTCCTAAAAAAACATTCCTGCAATATTTAAGATTCTGTATCATTGATTTGTTCAGTTTTTCAAAGTTTTTTTTTTCCGATTGTTGATTATGTTCCTAATGATTTCTACTAAGGATTGTTGAAAATAATTGCTTATGTTTGTATATGAAAAAATCATTATTTCCTATCAATATTTCTTTTTTTCACAGTTCCTCTAGACAATTTTTTTTCTTGAATAAAGGTCGATTAGGAATAGATAAAAGTATCAAGAGAAATTTTCATTCATATCAGTTTTCTATTGCTGCTTTAACAAATACTACAAAGTTAGTGGCTTTAGTTATTTAGTCTTTTAGGCAAAGTTAGTGAATATAATACCTGACAACTCCCAGGTATTATCCCAGTTTCTGAAGTTTAAAAGTCTAGCAAAGTCAGCAGTGTATGATGAAGCGCCTCAAAACCGAAATCAAGGTGTTTTCATAGGTTCTATCCTTTCCTGGAGGTTCCACAGGAGAGTTTGTTTCCTAATTCATTCAGATGGTCTGCAGAATTTATTCCCATGCGATTACAATTCTTTCTTGGTTGTCAGGTGAGGGTCAACCTTGACTTGTAGAAGCTGTCTGCTTTCCCCTACTTCATACTCCTTCATCTCAGAACCAGTAACGGCAGATTGGGTCCCTCTCACTTCAAATCTCTGTTATCACTTCTTCAATCATTGCATCTCCCAGAGACTCTTCAGACTTCCGTTTTCACTTTTAAGGGCCCTTGCGATTAGAGCAAGCCCACCAGGTAATGTAGGATAATCTTCCTTTCCTAAACTCCCTAACCAGGATTTCATCTTCAGAGTGCATTTGGTGATGTAGTATAGCCTACATTGCTGTCTTTGCAGGAGCAAATATGATGGGGATTAAACTTCTGTATACCTCCATACATTCATGTCATTCACTCAGCCAAATCCCAGTACCTTGTTTCATTTTTAAGAAAAATATAGATTTGAAAACAAGAAGATATAAGTCCTATTGGTATGAAAGCATGATTAGGTGTGAAAAGAGAAATCCTCTCTTTAGCTCCCTGGAGAGTGTATGTATTAAAGCAGTGCACCATAGTAAGATGATGAATTAGTGTAAAATATCTTTCATTTGTAAAAGAGGTTATAAAGAAATCAAAATTTAATAGAAGAACTAATTTTGAGTTACATGCTCCTATTATGGAGTATTGTGAAATTTAATGTCTTAAAACTGTGCACTAGACAATCTTTTCCAACACTCCAGAAGTGAGCACTCTGTACTCATACACACTCCTACCCTAACTTGAAGACCTCTGGATCTTATCAGATCTATTCTACCTCAAATTCTCTAGGATTCTGTAGTTCTGTTATAAATGAATGAAAATCAAATCAAATATTCAAATTAGAGGAGAAGCTATTGACAAACCAAATAATTTGAAGGCTTATCTAAAGACTTTACTATATGGAAATATTGGGGATGTAATCCATAACTGAAAAGGATACCAGATAAAAAAATATTGGTTGATTTCTATGGTTAGGTGATTAAGTAGCAGCTAATGTGACTGAAAATTTTATTACTGAAGTAGAAAGTTTAATTAAGTTAATTTGATTTGAATTAGATTAATCTGCTGGTGGGTTCTACATTTGCTTTTATAACCTCCATTGTATTAGGCATAAACAAAGCCAATTCTAACTTTCAAGAAAGAAACTTTTTCCAGAGAATCAGCTAAAATAATTGTTACTGGAAGCTCTGGTTATCCTTATTTTTTCTTAGCTAACCACATGGTGAAACAAATAGAAAACTCAGAATCAAGCATTATAAGACTAGAAAGATGTTTGCTTATTGAGTTCTATAAATAATAAGGATGTGACATTGTCTGTTTTCTCAAATCATAATTTTTAGTGATCTGTGCAGTCACTATTAAAACTGATACAACCCACTGTGGATATTTTGGGGTGATAGTGATGGATCATAACTGGAATCTGTCCATCATTGCTTATTCATTAGAGGAAGCTATAGCACCTAATATGGGTTAGTCTTAACTGAGAGGTGCTGCAGGTTTAAAATGCGCACTTGTCCTTTTAAAACTTAACTCAAATTAAAAATTGGCAATATGTCATTAAAATCTTTTTACATTGATTATATGTTACATAATAATGTTAACTCTATCTGGGCAAATAAGATATATTATTGAATTTGATTTTGTCAGATTTCCATTCTTTAACATGGACCCAAGAACATTTAAGATTACATATTGGCTCACATTGTATTTTTATTGGTTAGTTCTGGTGTAGACCACAGCAAGCTTTGTGAAGTCATTCATTCATTTGTGCTCTTATATGCCCAGCAGCCTTGTTTTATGGCAAGTGCTCAATCTTCTTTAAAGTCTTTCCTTTCTTCTGTCATCCTTCAGAAGCAAAGCCATACCAATTCACAAGACCAGTCATTCATATGACATTGCTAGGCTCTCATTACCATACGTTTTTCCAACTCTCACTTAGAGAAACTGGGGACTTAATCACTATTTGTGCAAAGTTTCCTTAAGGAAATAAATGAAATTTAGTGATATTTGAAACAAAAATATTTCTGAGATTTGATCTTCCTGACCACTGTGAGGTTTTTAATCATTATTTTTAACCACAGTATTTGCTCTTCACAAACAACCTGGCACTTGCTCCCCTTTCTTCTTTACCAAGACAAGACAACCATAAGCAGAACTTCACATTTTATCTGTATGAGAAAAGGTTGAATATCATTCAAAACAATAATTAGTACAGAACTGTCTACATGTTCAGTGCTGATTACAGATGAATTCTATCTTTTATTATCACAAAATACTTCTTTGTGACTGCTTCTTAAACAAGGGTCAGGTAGGAGCTTTGGCTATATCTATAAACAAATCCAGTGGATGGTCAGGCTATCCTGCATGCAGCTATGACTGCTGGGCTATCAGTTTTCATCAGGCAAAGAAAGAACTGAAGGCAAAACCATACTTAGAGCCGGGTGCGGTGGCACACACCTGTAATCCCAGCACATGGGAGGTGGAGGCAGGAGGATTGCAAGTTGGAGACCAGAGGCAGTCTGCTTAATTTAGTGAGACCCTGTCTCAAAATGTATAAAAAAAAAAAAAAAGCTGGGCGTGGTGGCTCACACCTGTAATCTCAGCAGCTTGGGAGGTGGAAACAGGAGGATTGCAAATTGGAGACCAGAGGAAGTTTGCGTAATTTAGCCAGACCTTGTCTCAAAAAAGTAAAAATACTGGGCTGAGGGTGCAGCTCAGTGGTCCAGCACTTGCAAAGCATGCTAGCACGAGGCCCTGGGTTCAAACCCCAGTACTGAAAAAAAAATTTTTTTTTAAAGTTAAAAAAAAAAAAAAAAGGCTGAGGGTGCAGTTCACTAGTACAGCACTTGCAAAGCATGCAAGCTCCAGGCCCTCGGTTCAAACCCCAGTACCAGAAAAAAAAAAATCACAAAACATATTCAGGCTTCTTTTAGTAACCATCTTGAAAACATCAAAATTATGCTATTTGTTCATTATCCATGGTTTCACTTTCTGTGGATTCACTGAGTGATGGTCAACTAAGGTTTGAGAATGTTAAATGGAAAATTCTAGAAGTAAAAAAGTCCATGTTTTAAAATGCTTTTTTTACTGTATTTGATATTGTTAATACCTTACTATGCCTAAGTTGCAAATTAACTTAGGAAAAGCATAGTAAATGCAGAGGGTACCAAAAATGTATGCACATTTTAAAAAGGGAAAATGCTGTTTTAAAATTGTAATACTCAATATATACTGATGACAAAAGTTTAATACAGGTCACATTTTACTTCTGCACTAGAAGAAGTGCTCAAAGTAGTCATCATATCAGAAGCAGCAGGACACATTGCTGTGGGAGGTCCCTCAGATCTTCCATTGTGCACATCATACACAGTACCATATATTTCAAACTTATCAAGAATGTATATAATTGTTAGGTGTGTTAGAGGTTCTATTGCATACTCAATGCCTCTGTTGTCATTGTACTTCCACAATGTTCTCGAATTTCAAATACCACTTCAAAATTGCCTTGTGCTCCTAGAATGACAGCCAACCTTCACCATTTAGTTTCACTGTCCTGCCTATCACATGATGGCACTAGTATTCAATTGATTAGTACCATCTTTTGCACAAACATCATATTGCATGTTGTTACCATAATTCAATTCAATTTCAAGAAGTAATACATAGATAACATCTCTAAAAATGTGCATACATTTTTTTGAATAGACATTATTTTGAATGGAATAGACTGTGGTACTATTAGCATTTCAGATGTCCACTGAAGGTCTTAGAATGTGTTTTCCACTCATAAATGTGGAATGTTTGAGTCTGTACCACAGGAAGTGGCTGTCAAAACAATGCCAAATAGAAAAGACTTGAATAAAATTCCAAATAGTATATGCATATGCTAGAGTACATTGAAGAAATATGATCTGTAAAAAGGTGCAGAAATGTTAACTGACCAAAATTACCTCTAACTCAAGGAAAAAGCCAGAAAAAATACTCTATGAAACAAGGTCCCTTTAATGACACTGGATCTGTTGAAGAGTGTAACTTCAAGTCACAGGCATATCCAAGACCAAACAAAACTACAAATCAGAACAAGGCAAGTTGGAGGGCAAGCATGTGTAAAGGGAAGGCAGTGGCTATTTTTTCAAAAGATAAGTGGACAAGTAAGTAGACAAGTAGAGGGCAGAACAAGGCCAACTAACATCCAGAGCAAAAGATAACAATCAACTGGACAAAGAAATTACATTGGAACTGACATCACTATTAAGACAAAATATTTAACTTGACATTCTGAGGAAGTTGTCAAATAACTAAACCTGCAAATAATGGCAAAGCCAATTATTAAATAGATGTGAATCACTCTCAGGAAGGAAGAATCCAAAATTTCTGTCGAGACAGAAGTGAATATGGTCAATCTGAAGAGCTGGCTTAAGGGAACATGAGGCTGAAGTCACAAGTGAGGACTAACATGGGCAGATTCTGACGGTTGGAGCTGCCCAGGGAAGGGACTGAGTTTTCCTGCCAACTTCAGTGTTCTCTCAGTGCCCAAGAACATGGGTACTAGTATTTTATATTGTACTGAATCTTGAAAAGATTTGGGATCCAGAAGTAAGGAATAAGGGGTGATTTTCTGGATTCCTTTTCTCTCCTTTAGCCTAAACCACTACAGGTGCTCATGCATTTACTGACACAATTCCCTGTGGTGGTTCAGCTCAGGAGGTGGACCTTTCCAGAACTCTATGGACCATCATCTTGTTCTGATTCTTGGTGGTTGGTGATGATCATGGAGAACAACAGTAGGTGGCATATGGATCAGATGTATCCAATACAGCCAGAATTGTAGTTTAAATACTGATAATCATTGCATCATAGATCCTTAGTGTATGCTACATTAAAAAAAAAGAGCACAAGACTTTCTTTTTCAAATTTGGTACCTTCTTAAGGAAAAAATTATGGCAAAGGAAAGAATAAAAATGGACCCATCTAAATGGCATGCTACATTATAAACAAATGTATCATTCCATGGTAAAACTGAGTGAGAAGTAAATGGTCACCTCTTTCATAGTAAAGAGATGGGTCAAATGGCTTAGGAAAATAAACTATGTAGACATGATTTAATAAGTGTTTCATTTGCAGGTATTACAATGCATCAGATTGACCTGGAGGTCTACTCAGAACACAGATTCCCGGGCCTAACCTCAGAACTTCTGATCCAGAGGTTCTAGAGTGAGTCCAAAGGATGTGTATTTGTCATACTTTCCACATGGTGCAGTGGTATTGGTCTAGGGATCATAATTTAGGAATTACTGGCCAGTGGGTCAGTCAAATCTATAACCTAGCCTTTTACATTTGATATTTATGCATAAGGGAGATAATGAGAAAGAGAGAGAAAGTTTTGCATTTTTCCAGACTTTAGAAAATAAGTTTTTTTCTTGGTAGTTCATAAAAGTTTGTTTCACCAGAGGGCATTCTGGGCGAACTTATTTGACAAGACTCAAAAGTCGCCCACGTGGGAGGGAACACTGAGGAGAGGAATGACTGTAGTTGTCACTCAGAGTGCTTGCTGTCTCTCCTCTCGATAATGTGACACTTATCACACTCCTCTTCTGTGATTTCAGGACTGCCATTAGGATAATGTGGATTACACTTAGGCAAGCCCCTATCTGGATGTTACATTCGAATATGTCACTAACAGGAAATAGAATCTGCTACAAGAAATGATGAGGAAGCTGGCCAGGGTCTGTTCAAGGCAGATATCTGCCTTAGCCAGACATAAAGAAAGATAGCCCTGAACTTAGATTAAGTCTGCAACACAGACATAAATGTTTTATTCTCTCAGGTCCATTAGGGACAGTGAATCCAGAGGGACTTGAAACAGAACTGATTATGAATATTTACCTTGTACTGAATTCCATGGCACTGGTGACTATTTACTCTGTGCTGCGTGCAGGCTTCAGGCAGAGTGATCTGGAAACTCTTCTCCTGAAGGTTGCTTGGGAGTGTGAGGTCAAAGTTTTCAAACACAAGGTCTAGGAGGCATTATTGCTGTTGCTGTTAAAAATGTATGTGCCTATTTTCATGTGGCAAGATGACAGGTTATACACAAAACAAGATGCATCCATTAAGCATGCCCTTGAGGAACTTTAATACAAGGACAAAGACAAGCACTGATTTGCAGACAATAACCTAATAAAGTAGCTTAAAATAAGATTCTTTTTCTGCATAGACTTTAGGAGTAGGTGTTTTTGTGAAGGAATGAGTTAGAAGGATCAATTTCTCCATTCAGAGGAGATTGTAATTTGGATTATTATCTAATAGATAAACATTGTTTACCCTCTCATAGGATTTTCCAATTAGTGTCTGCAAATTTTTTGTCCTGGGAGTAAAAGAGTGAAGACAAAATTGGAAATGTTTAGCAATATTCATGTTTAATTTTTTTTTCATTCTACCATTGGTGATATCATTCTAGGCATGATCTAAAAGTAGTTAGGCCAGTAGTTGTTTAACATCTCCTGAAACATTACCTGAAAGCAATCCTGACCAGAAAAAAGTGAATTATATATAGTTCCATGGATTTTGAGTCAAACACGACCTTTGAAAACTGGTATCTGCCAGACACCAAAACCAGTGAGCTCCTCCTGGCCACTCGCCCAGCCATTTGCCTGTGACATCGTTATCTGATCCCTGAGCTAGAGGGACTACATGGCCAGATTATATCATCTCACTAAAATGGATTTAGAAGATGACCCTAAATTAACTGCTTTAGGCTTATACCCAAGGCATTAAGAGATTCTTTTGGGCATCTGCCATTTTGACATGGGCATCAGTCCACAGAATGACAACTTCCTAAAGTCCTGTTCAGCATGAGGAATAATTTACCTGTTTGCCTTTTGTGTGATGCAGAATAGACAGCAGAGCCAATCCTGTAAAATGGTTAGTGCCTCTGACCTTTCTCATGGGGTGGATGCTGTACTAAAACGACACTCCACACTATGGCTTATAAAGGACCCTATGTCCTTCCCTGCCAAATGTTCTTTTAGCCATAACCTCATTCCACCTTCATATTCCACTTAGAATAAGAAAGGGGATTTGTCTCTTCTCATCTCTATTATACATGAGATCATGAATTTCCAGACTTTCTAGAGGACAGGAGGGATCCTATACACCATACCACTGCTAATGTTGCTATTTCTGCCAATGCTTCTTCCTTCTTCTCCTTCTTCCTCATTCACCTTCTTGTTTTCTTTCTTCTTTTCTTCTTAAGTTTCTATACTTACATTAATCCTCATGTACATTAGCTAACCACAATTGTCTGTGTAGTTAAGTGGTTTTCCAAGCCCACATCAACCTGTGTACAGATTAACTCCACAGGATTAATACTTTTGGCCCAGGGTTGTACCAGGTCGTGTTATTTCTTGCCCTCATTAAAGTTTACCTCAATCTCCACATGAAAAATGGTGGGCTCTTCCCAGAAATGTATGCTATCTTTCTTTCTTTTCCTTCCTTCCCTTCTACTTTCTTTTTTCTTTCTTTCTTCCTTTCTTTCTTTTTTCCTTTCTTCCTTTTCTTTCCTTCCTTCCCTTCCTTCCTTCCTTCTTTCATTTATTGGTACTTGGGGTTTAAACCCAGGACCTCTCACATGCTAGGTCAATGGTCCACCACTGAGTTTTTCCCTCAAACCCTATTTTATTTTTTATTTTGTGATGAAATTTGGCAAAGTTTCTCAGGCTGCAATGGTCCTTAAATTCCAGATTCTCCTTCTTCAGCATCCCAAGTAGTTAGGATTACAAGCCTGTGCCATGGTGCCTGGCTTGGAAGCAATTTCTTGAACAGAATGCCTTTTCTAATTTTCATATTCGTTTATGAGTGGAACTTTTATGCAATCTTTCTAAATTAAAAATGAATGTAGAAAAGGTAAACTTTAGAACTAAAGGAGATTTTGGAGTCATCTCTTTCTAAGACCTATTTTTGTAAAGCCAGAGAAGAAAAGTCCATGGTTAAAGAGTGAGAAAATTATCACTGAAGAAAGGATAATAACTGTCTAGATTACTTAGCTGTGTTCTCGTTCCATTTTAAGGGCCATATCAATCTTGACTAATCTTTATAAGGATATAAATAGAACAACTTATATTTTCAAGACAGACAATCAGAATATCATAGACAGAAAGAAGTTTAAGGTTTCTTTAGAATTTGTAATTGTTTGTACTCCAAGCAAGTAGATGTAACTAGAATTAGAGATAAAGTCAAGTTTCTCAGGTCTTATTAAAAATATTTAATGCATTTTTTTAATGATGCAAGTGTTTTTCAGACCTATGAAGACATTTCTTACAGTGGTAGAAAATTCCGCTTGTTCTATCACTGTCTTTTTTCTTGAAGCATTAGAGTTATTAAGTGCAACATCTGCACAGAACAGGTTGTTTGCTTTTCGAATAACTTTAACAGAAAGAGATATTTGATGAATTAGTAATGTGTTTGACCTTGAGAAACTGATCAAAATATCTGGTGCTCTGGTCCGTTACTTTGATGCTCTAGTAATTTTTTAAAGCTGTATTTTACAAGCCCCTTAGCAAATTGGTTTTGCAATTGTGTTTTTTCTTGTATCTGATATATTACTTGGATGCTGACAAACCTGCTGGAAAAGAGAAAGAAAAAGGAGAAGGTCTAAGTAAGCAGTAGCCTCTGCAGTCATTACAGATGCCCAGTGGGTATTTCAGAGTCCTTTAATTGAAAACAAATTATGTAAATGTGATGAAAATTTGCCACAATAACTCTAAAGAATAAAGAACCAGATACATCAGCACAGTTGAAAGTTAACTTCTGAGACATTAAAAGATGTGTCTAGGTCTGTAACTTCTGATTATGTGTCCAGAAAATTTATTTTCTAGACAATTACCTCTATGGGGAAACCCCCGACTGGAGGGAACAATTTTACAGAATCTTACTGTTATTGAGTCAGCACAGCTAGCTATTAAAGAACAGGTGGCAGGCTGTGATTTATATGCACAGACTGCACTGTGCAGTCATCCTATGGAGACCCTGACCCTCAGGAAAGGAAGGAGAACATGGCACATTAATAACTACAAGACTAAAGCATCTTGCGTCTTTTCTTAGCAAGAAATATATGTTGAATATAATTCAGGAGCCAAGACACAAAATCACTAGTATACACTCACTCTACCCACACAGCATCCCTCAGTCCTACCATCACCCTTTGCCCTCTTACCACACATCTACGCAAGAAAAGGATAGCCCATGCTGTCTGTTCCTGTAAGAGGTGCTTGGCCTTAAGTGATGTTTGTGTCAGTAAGCCACAAGGAAACTGGATCAAATGCTTTCACTGAGTAGACAAGTCCTGAAGCTATAGTCAAGCGATGAGTACATCTATCTTGACTTATATTTGTTTTTTCTTTGGTATTAGCTTTAATTTGGTATTGGTGTCTTTTTCTAGGAATGCTAGATATGTTCCATATGTTGTGGAATTTTTTCAGCTCAACAGTGCTTTGAAGATTATAAATACATGTTGGAAAGACAAAATTTCTACACAGTCTTATCCCACTAGGGAACACTTGGAATCATGTGCAAATGCTTTGCTTATTGAGCATAACACTAGGATTTGTGCAGAGAAGGGCAGGAATGTAACACATGGGACAGGTTAGCACAATGAGGAATTACTCAGCCTGACTGTCTTGAGTGTTACTGTTACGAAATCTGAGGAATCACACCCCTGAGAAAACAAATAACTTACTCCAGGCCCTTATCTCATTAAATGGCCTCAATTCTACGGCAGTGCCAGGAACATCTCTACTACCCTGTAGCTAGGAACTCCACATTATCTTAGTAAATGAAACAAAGACAGTAACTTAGCAGGCCCCTAAGAGATTTCATAGGCTACCAGACAGCCTCTGGGTTATGCAAGTAAAGAAATATCCCAAAATGAACTTTGTTGTTTTTGTTGTTAGGTGCTGTTGAGTCAGTGTCCAACTCATAGAAACCCTGCAACAGGCAAAACACTATTGTCAGTGCTCTCTGCTGTTCACAGGGTTTTCAATGGCAGATTGATTTTTGAGAGTGGGTTGACAAGGGTTCTTCTCCCAAGCCTACAGTACCTGGTGTTCCCAGGCAGTCTTCCATCCAGGTACTAACCAGGCCCGACCCTGCTTAGCTTCTGAGATCTGACTGGATAGGATGCCACAGGGCTATGGCTGCAGGCGAAAATGAGCTTTGGGACTTAAAAAATTTTAGAAAGTTCAAATGTATACTTCTATAATGCTCTTTCATCCAACTCCATACTGCCTCTCTATGACTTGACAGTGATGAGGAATGATAGAGGAGCATTGTGAGGAAGGCTTGCAGTCTTCATCCTTTGTCCTGAGGGCCAGGTCCTTTGAAGCTTAGTCTTCCTTTGTCTTATTAGCTCTTGGCATTGGGCAATCTCCAGCAACCACTCATATATGCTGAAGTATCAAGATGTCATTAGATACTTTACAGATGTTTTGCTCTTCATACTCATGACACCCTAATAAATTCTATATGAGGGAATGAACAAAGGATGGCAAATTTGAAGTTTTCTTTTTGAGTTAATATTTTCATTTATTTCATAGTCAATATAAATGACTATTCATATTTAAATCAATACTCACTGGTGATCCAAGGTCTAGAAGATAGGTCCCCTCCCTATTTGCACCTGTCATTGTATTATATTTGGACGTTAAACACAACTTTGTCTTTGGCCTTGGTGTGTTGGGATTCCCTGGGGGATAGAGAGTACCCAAAACATGGCCTATCCTAGCAGCTCATCTAGCTCGCCTGAAGGAATAATACCTATCCCCCTGGGTAATAATTTTTGCCCTACATCCAGGTCTCTTACTCTTCCCCTCTCCCATCGAATAAACAAAGATGGCATTTGCCAAATCAGGTTTCCCTGCAGCCTGATTGGGTGAGCCCAATCCTCATTCTGATTGGTTGTGAACTTGCCCTTATGCCACCATCATGCTGTCCTTTGATTGGCTGGCAGTCATCTGGGGACAGTTAGAAGCCATTATCTTAAAGCTACATAAATCCCTGAGCATAGAGTTCAGGAGCTCCCTCTGACCATCACCCAAGAGGAGAAGCTCACTTTGGTTTTTGAGTATCCATAAGAGTCCAAGGCCCAGTCCTTGCCTGTCTCGGCCTATTCCTTCAACCTTACCTCAACCTGCCTGCCACCTCTACCTAATCCTGACTTGTAAGACAAGGAGAGTGACAAACAGGAGAGCCAGGAACAGACATTGTGGAAAGGCAAGCCTTTGGGAGTCAAGAATAGGGCCTCTGAAGTGGCTAAGCCTACAAGCCTGAGAACAAGGACACCCAGGAGTATCTGCCCCAGTGGCAGAGGCAATAGCTGAGCATTTCCCCTTTCCAATTCCCCTTCCCTTTACTCTGGAACCCCTTTTCTCTTTCCCCTTGTAAATAAACTTTTGTTCCATTTTTAACCTGAGTGTGATGCTTTGTTCTTTGACCACAGCCTCGCCACAGGGTGTACTGTCAGGGCACCCACCACATCCAAATACAACGCAACAGAGTACCCTAGAGAAAAATCACCTGACATTGGTGTAGACTAGTCTTGCATTTTTTTATCTTTAGTCCAAAAGACCCACTTCAGAAATTTCAAATGAAATATACAAAGAAACCAAAGACATAGATTTCTGAGTATAAATAGCCGGATATCATATCTTACTTGATCCAGTTTACCAGACCCTTTGATTCCTGCCCATTTGCTCAGTACTTCTAGGAAATATCCAGTGGTAAACTATACTTGTGTGGCTTCTCCTTTAGAGCTCATGTTCTCCCATTCTTTCCAATGTCATTCTTGTGATTTGTTTCTTCTTAAAATGGCTGAAGTGTTGTGATTCTGAATCCTTGAGAACTTCTTAGCCTTTTGAATGTTCTTGGATAGTCATAATTTTGAATGAGAATTTCCAGGCAAAGTGAATTTCCTTCATCCTGAAATTCAATTCATCCAAATCTGTAGCCATCTCAATTTCCCTTTCTAAAGTTTTGTATTTGAGAAAGCATTAGATTAATCATTGATATATTTGGGTTTTACAAAAAAGCAGGAATTTGCAATTCTGGAAAAAGTACATTTCTGAAGGTTTTGGGGTTTTTTGTTTTCTTATTTTTTTTTCTCAGCAAATTGTAAAGTTCATTTAAAAATGCATCTATTACATCAGTCTCCTTCTTGATGCTAGTATGGTAATGATGAACTCAGTATTATATCAACACTTCCTCATTACTCCTGTCTTGACATCACAACCACACTTTCATCATCCTTCCTAGAAGAGACATATGACCAGAAGAACCTTAAATTAAGCTTTTAATTTCTCTCTGAAATGCTTTTAACTGGCAGTGGAAAATAAATGATGTATATATTAGAAGATTACTATAAATTCTGACCCTTTTGGTGTTATAATGAAATATTTGATGACCCCTTTCATTGTTTCTCTGTGACCAGTTCCTATTAAAATATTTGGGTCTCCCAAGCACTGTGTCCTGAAACTGGAACTTGCCCACACATTCTGGACATGATTTTATTTCTAACTCCATTTTGGTTTTACTCCAACTTCACATTTCTAACTGTTTAAAAAATAGATTTTTTTTCATTTTTTGATGACCTGTAGGAATCAAGATTGACTAGCTCTTGCTGCAGTAATGACCCACAAATCTTATAAGGGCTGTGCACACATAAAAAATATTTCTTACTCTACTATATGTCCAACATGGATTGTTTCAGCTCACTGTAGGTCCAAGTTCACATAAACTTCATCTTAATATAAGTTTATAACACCTGGGTAGGGAGAACAGAACATTGCATTGCCTCAGAGGGTCAATTAAGTGCTGCTTATTGGAGAAGGACGTAGGCAATTTCTGGTACCTATGCTCCTTCTTTATTGACCAAAATAAGGCCATCACTAACTTCAAAACATGTGTGAAAGTATAATACTCCATGAACCTAGAAATAAAATAGGAATGTGAAGAGTCCTAATGAATAACTTCTCACTAAATATTCTACCTCCCAAATCTGACTGTCAGTAGTCTGGTGCCACAGAAGATTCATGATAGCACTTCTGTGGTAATGTTTTTGCCAGCTCCTATTACAACAAAGGACTGGGGTTTAGCTCAGCTGGCAGAGTGCTGCTCTGCACTGTCTTGAGGTCCTAGGTTCAATCTCAAGGACCACAATAAAGGAAGAAGGACCTAGCAAACCACTCCTGAAACAATCAACCATTGAAAATGCTATGAATAGCAAAGAAGCACTGATATAAAGATATGGTACAGTGTCAGAGAATGATTCTTTAAGGTCTCAATGAGTTGGACCCATCTCAACAGCACTTAACAATGACAATTACAACAGGAGGGAGTTGGACATGGGTGAATGTGGAGCAGTGTTAGAGTAATAATCACTAAATGTGTATATTAATACTCATTTGTAGATTCAGTATGAATTTTAAGTCCACCAACTCAATCCAAGAGCAAATATTAAGCTCTAACATCACTAAGGTTCAATTTTTTCATTACTTCCAATTTATAGGCCTGGGGTAAAAATAGAGTGTACTCACAATTCTATTGAAGATATGTGTGAACACACAGCAAATTCCTCCTGATCCCTCCTACCTCAACTTCCAAACTCAACTGGTGCTGGTTATAGGAAGAGTTTTACCCTATCTACATGGAACACATCTCCCAAGCTCAGGGCCATCCTCCCTGTCATCCAGGTTGCCTCCTCTCAGGGACTTCAGCAGAGTGCCACTTCTCTTATGCTTAATGCAGCTCCTCTGAGGAAAAGGAAACTAATTGCTATACCTCCCATACGGAAGCTGCAAAGATTATGAGAAACTGCTCTCCAATGCTCCAGGCTACAAGTGCCTCACTAGCTCTCACATGCTTGTTTGACAATCTCACACCAGGAATAGCTGTGGGGAGGGGGGGAAGTAAAGTAACAAGGAGACTGGATAGCAAGCTCTTGTTTGGAGAAGCTCTCCTAGGAGGAATACTTATTGCCTAATGTCCAAGAATGAAAAATTTCCTGACACATACCATTGACAGCCTTAGAATATGAGCCTCTTTCCCAGTTACTGTAACTCATCAGCTTATTCTTCAGAAAGTCCCTCACTTACCATTCCCAGCTGGTCTCAGCTGTCCCCTGTGGACCATTCACCACTGTCCTTCCTCTGTTGCATGTTGCCCCTCACCCAAGGGCCCTGCTGACAAGAATTAACTTCCTTAAATGCCTGTGACAGGGTAATTATTGAGATGTTAATTTTACTTTTGTTTCCTTGGTACTGAAAATGGGATCAATTAGAGCTAGATTTCACCTGCAGCCCCCAAATCCTTTTGTTCTGAGCCTGGGCTGTGGGCTTACCAGTGATTTCTGAGAAGCAGGGGTATAGGCAGAAAGTTGGAGAAATCAGACTACATTCCTCTATATCCAGCCTTTTCTCTAAAACAAGCTAGTGGAAGGAGTTTAGTGTTTTTGGTAGAAAGCAGAACTGGCTTGTGATGGAGGGTACGTAGTTTCAGCAAGAAGGTGATGCAGCCAGCTTGAACAGCTATCTATGGTGATATGGAACTCTTCCTATTCACAAAAAGGCAAAGGAATCCATAAATCAATAACAGGTATTGACCATGGTGACAAAACACAGACAGCCTCCAATACTGGAACCATGGAGAAAGACCTCATCTTCATATCTAGCACAGGAAGGTTATGGTAGGCTGCTGTAAAAGGACCACATAGACTTGAAGAAGTGTACAGGAGAACTGTTGTGTGTTATAGTAGCCTCCTGCCCACCCCAACAAGAATCATGGGGAGGATAAGCCTCCCACCTATCCTCAACAAAAACTATGTGACAATTTACTGTCCCCTCTGGTAGATTTATTTGACTAGAATCCCAAAATACAATGAAATTTTCCTCATATGAATGTTGTACTCCAAATTCAAAGGCATTGCATACTAATCTCAGCATTCTACTCTCTGATTAAGAGATCTGCACAGGCTCAGATTAGCTGCTGTGTTAAATCTAAACCCACACGGGAGTGCTCAGAGGCCTCCATAGTTGCTAGAATCTATAAGGTCTGTACCTTAGCTAATGAAGTTTATTTATACCTCATTCGAAATACTCATTCCCTACTCTGGTATGCCTCACATCTTTGCATTAGTCCTATAGACCATTATTTACTCATTCCTTGAACTCTGAAAGTACTTGATTCTCATATGGCCCTAGTATCTAAAATAAACCACTTTATTTGTACAGCCTAGAATTGTTTGTAGTTACTTCATTAAGGTTAGCATTCTTAATGAGAAAAGAAATTCCTTTGGGGCATAATCTTATATTTCTGTTACCCTTATAGTATCTGGCATGAGACTAAGCACAAAATAAATAAATACTGACTGATTGAATTATATGAAAATTCTTCTTAAAAGCAGTAATGTCTGGGTCCAGCATCTCATTCAGAGAGAGAACATGTCACACAGGATAATTAATTGACATACCAGAAGTCATGGTAGAAAAATAAATAATTGGTTGATTGTTTCATCCATAGAACACAGTTTAGCAGATTTGGCCGCTATGAGACCTGGAAGACTCATTTTACCCTCTACTTAGTCCTGGCTAGAACAAATTGATACTTCCTGGTGGTGAACATTGTGAGTCCTGTTCTGAGAAAAGAAACTGATCCCCAACAAAAGGGGCCAGGTGTTCATTCTCTTACCAGTAAGACTCAAGGCATGAGGCCCTGAGCATTTTTTTTTTTTTTTGCACTCAGTGTTATCATATTATTAGTCAAATAAGGAAAGGAAAGTGTAGGGGATAGAACTAGGGTACTACATAAAGGAAAAGACCAGGGGTAAGGGCAATACATTATTTGGCCACTTGTTTCATTTGGGTAATGACGTATAAAAGTCCCATTTCCATTTCAAAGGCTAAACCAGAGAATTATTATTGTTCACTAATCTTGTTTTTGTGTAGTATTCATATTACTAAAGACACATGTAGACTAGCAGGTGAGTAGACTTCTAATATCTTGCAATGTTTGCAGCTTTAATAATCACCTTTCAAGTATTCCCTGAAAAACATAACCAGAAATCTCAGTATTTCAAAAGGAGAAAAAGACTGAAAAGATGAAATCAAGCAACTTAGCCTTATCTTAATGCTATAATCCAATCTTCATTAAAATGCACAAAATAAAAATTAGTATTGCTTTTGTGTCTGCTTTTACTGTATGCACTATATCATAGGAATTCTGTGAAAAGGACTAATTCTCGCAGGTCTCCTGCTTTCTGCTAACCTTTCTTGTTATGAAAGGCGTAAGACAAGAACCGTCATTGATTGGGGAATTGAAGTTCTCCCATAAAAGATGAGTATGTCGACAGAAATACCATCAGTTTCCCGGTATGCAGGTCAAACATTCCTTAATCTTGCTTCTGTCAGGGGATTGCCTGACCACCCTCAGACAAGGACAGTCAATAGTACCTGCCCTGGGAATCAGACCTGTGGAAAATGTAAGGAAGAGGAACAGAAAGAACCAAAGAACAGGAGTGCCTCCCTCAGACACACAGAGGCATGTCTGGCTGGATCTTAAGCACCAAGTGAACTATATTTTCGATTTTACTGTCTGACATTTACCACAGGGAAAAAAGATACATAAGTAATGAGGCAAAAGGGCATTATAAGCCGGGTGTGTATTTTCCCATTACATTAAGAAATGAGCCCAGCAAAAATTGCAAGTCGAATGCAAAGTTAAAAATGAGTTAAATGAGTATCCTTCACATTTGTTATAACCTCCACAGCCAGTTCTAGAATTCTCAATGTATACATGACGTTGATCTTTTTTTATGCCTTGCCCTGGTAATATTTCCCACTTATTTTCACTGCCTGAAGGAGCACATTATTTTAGGTTGGTGTGTAAATGCCAGCAATCGTTTGTGTCTCTTCTATGTTATTTTCCTTAATAACAACACTGCTGTCATTATCAACCAACCTGATATTTGCCAGGAACCACGTTAGTACTGTATATACATTCTATTATTTAATCTTTAACAAAAATTCCATACTATCAATGTTCCCACCTTTTTATTTTAACTAAGGTAAGTTCACAAGGTTGTATACTATATCTATCAAGTGGTAGAACTGACTTTTTGAGCACACAAATATATCATCCTCTCCATCTTCCCTTCAGAGCCTAGCATAGGGTTTAGCCTCCTCTGGCTTCTTGGTAAGTACACTGCCTGAGTTTTCTTGCATAAACAAATAAAACAACAGGCTTAAGCACAAATAATATGGCTATGAATGGATAAGTAGATAAACCATCAAGTGAGCAACTTTGCTCTGAAATGATTCACACGTGCCAAACCCCCCCCACACATGCACATACATAGTTGGACTGCATATTGGGTGTTAAGCATAAAGAATCTGATTCCTAAACATGCAGAATGGTTTGACCTTTTTTATATTGTTGTTGGACAGCCACTAGATACATAAGAGGGTATATGCAACCCAAACTGTATCATATTCTGATCCAACATCTATGAATGTTACCTGGCAATGCATAGATTTTTAATTTCTCAATTTGTACACCTGCAAAACACTGACTCTCCTCTTGGAATTTCCTTGTCTTGGGGTGGTTAGTATGAGAATAAAAACTGCTATTTACAATTGAAAAGCACCTCTATAATCTGGCATCGCTCCAAGAATTTTGACTTTCTTAATGCTGTTTCATATTAAAGCAAAACAGAATGAACTCTGTAGCACCTGTCTAAGGTGCTAAAAATGCCATTACCACCTGTAATTACATGTAGAATTCAATTACCACAGCTAAGGAATCAGATTGCTTTATACAATTTGTATATGCTGGCCATGTTGGTCAAAAAATTTACATGAGGACAAGCACATACAGTTGGGCATTGTGTGCATCTTGGACAAAGCGCTAAAGAGCAATTAGGAAAAACAAGTAATGTGGAAGAATAAGAGTAAATATGTTTCACTGACACAACGGCATTTCTCACATTTTAGTTTGGAGTTTCTTCATCTTCAAAAAAGTAGTAGAAAATTATGCTTAAATGAAAAAAAATCATAGAACACATTAAAGAGAAACTGAAAGAAATACAACTTAATAATAGAAATACCTTATAATTTTCATGCATGCTGTACAGAAATCACTTGTGCTGCACAATGATATGTTAGGATACTTCACACATATTAAGAAGGCTCTAGGAATAGAGGGATTGCTCGACCTCTCTGAACACTGAAATCAGTAAAACAGAGGCAAGGAAACCCCTTGCAACATTCATCATAGCAGTTACATGGGTTATACTAAATTATGATCCTTTTTTGTATAGATGGGGGAGTGATAAATGCAGATAAATGTCTGCCAACCTATTATACAGTCCATAGCAGTGAAAGGAATGGAAAATGACAGGAATAAATAACATAATCTGATCAGTTAGTGGCATATGAAGATTTCTGGGGCTCTGCTTTGTGTGACAGTCTATTGTCCCTGGAGAGCCCCCTCACAGAAATTGACTGATGAGACAGATAAGTTCAATTTTGTGAAGGACAGAAAGAATTTGTTTTTAGATGCCTGTTAGGTTTCATCTATAGCACTTGCTGTATGATGTGAATGGACATCATCTTCATGCTCCTTAATACAAATGAAATCACCATGACAGATGGAAAACAATAGACACACTTCCTAATTGAATCATAACATCTCCACGAATGGAATTTGTGACTATTAATTTCTTTCTAACATATCTGCAAATATACAAGAGTTGATACAAAACAGATATGCAATAGATGGTATTTGCTGAGTCCTAATGCACAGACTGTATGAGAATATGCTTAATAATATGTCTTATCTCATGATAAGTCCCTGGTGTAGGTATGGGCAATAATATAACTTCAAAATTGAAATGCAGAGTAAACATTAAGAAACACACAGAAGTATATTGTCTGATTAAAGTGCCAGTTTTCTTATTTTTGTAAACTTCTACTTTCTTATTTCTATTTTTTAAAATAGCTGTATTGATGTATAATGGATTCATTAAAAACTATGTCTTTTAGGTATATGCAATTTGATTTGTTTGGACATAGGCATGTCCCAGTGAAACCACCACTACAGTCAAGGCTCTAGACATCTATTAATTACATCTGCAAGTGTCCTTAAAGTCTTTCTTTGGTTCTGTTTTTGTATCTTTCACAGTGTCAAACACTGTGGGGACTGTCTTTAAAATTCCTTTGTTTTTCTCAAGACACAATTTTATCTTAGCTCCCTTCTGATTTCAAATCCCTTTCTTGTCTTCTTTGCCAACTCTTCTGTATTTAGCCCTCTATTCTCTCAGCAATGTCCCAAGGTAATTTTGTAAACCTCTGTGGCTTTGCCTCCATGCACATACTGTTGGATTTTGAATATGTCTCTAGATGAGTCTCAAAGGATGGCAGAAAACTACCTGTAACCTCTACTGGACAGATTCTCCTGATTCTTCAGAGCCCATTAAAACCCAACAATGTGGAACTGTCTTTTCTTTACAAACTAGATCATTCTATTCTCCCAGTTATTGATTCTAGACATTAGCAATTATCCAAAACTGGAAGGCAGTCTCTATCCTTTGCCTCCTTCTTTTGACCCAATCTAGATTTCTGCAATCTGCATTGCTTCTTTTTCCTCAGCCCATTGCTACTGCCTGCATTCAGGTCCCCAGCATTTCTCTAAAGCTTTGATGTGTTCTCCAAAAAATCTCCTTGCCTCTAATTTTGTTCCTCATGTTCATTGATTTTTGAACATACTGTAAATTTGATCGTGTCCTTTTCCTGCCTGAAGCTTTCTAGTGGCACTTATTCTTATATAAGACAAAAGCCAGAGTTGTTAGGATGGCTTACTGTTCCCTTCTGAACCTGGCTGCTTTGTTCTTTTCTTACTCCATAATCTCTTCTCTCTCCACATATAGCATCCTGCATTTTACCAACTACAGTCATGCCCTATCTCAAGTGTTCAAAATAATATTTTATTCCTTATAAGCCTGGTAAACTCAACACCATTCTTCAAGATTTGCAACAAATGTTATTTCTTCTCTGAAACTTTTTTGATCCACTCTGTCAAATTGAAATGGTTTTCCTCTGTACTTCCATAGGTTTATCTGTAGATATCTATTATGGAACTTATCACACTATATTAAGATTATTTATGAGTAAACTGAAAGATTGCCAAGGCAAGAACCTAGTTCATACCCAAGTCCTCATTATATGTTGAATAAGTGAATGCATGCTATTATTTTAAAAATTTTGAAAATTGTAGTATAAGATAGTTGCTCTGACTTACCCCTTCAAATGGCACACTAGAAAAAAGAAAATTATTTTATTTATTTTATTTTAGGAATGAGAGAAAGAGAAAAGCACCAAATGTGATGATTTTATTCCTTCTCATTTTTCTGATTGACTTCCTTCCATAAATATTTGGAGAAAATGCCCTTTATATAATGGCCTGGTACTTAAAGATCTATAGACCTATGGGAAGATTTAATGGGCAAGATAATCATGTAAGAGGAAAAGGGCAAATAGAGTGGCAAAATCCTTTTTGAAACTACAATAATGTTCTCTTACCCAGGTTTTTGTTAACCAAGTTCAACAGTGGACCCTGAGGCCAGGAAAGATAAGAGAGAAGTTTGAGAGGCCTTCAGTGCTGTCAAATTTGAGTCTCCAGGGCCATGAAATCCTATACACAGTAAAGTGATACCATAAAGTTATCTTTTAGCACAACTTATACATGAGATGCTGATAGTGTATTTCATGCTGGGGTTTAGCTCAGTTGGAGGAGTGCATACTCTGAGGCCCTGGGTTCCATCTCCCACACTGCGAAAATGAGAGGAGGATCAAGGAACCCACTCCTGAAACAAACCTGAAATAACCAGCCATTGAAAACCCTATGAATAGCAGAGAAGCACTGACATAGAGCCAGGTATGAGAGTCTTCCATTCTGTTCTATATAGGGTTGCTATGAGTTGAAATGGGAGAAGGACATGGCAATCCATTCCCAAGGCAATCCCGAAATAATCAGCCATTGAAAATGCTCTGAGGGGCACTATGAGTCAGATAAGACTCAACAGCACCTAACAACAACAATATGAATTGAAGGCAACTTGATAGGACCTAAAAACAACAGCATAATACATTTCAGAGGATGTTAAAATCAATTATAAACCACTAATTAGTCTAGAATAGAAGTCAAAATACCTATACTAAGGTGTTTTCATAAGTGTGAAAATAAATAAACCAGAATTTATTCAATGTAAACCTAGAAAATTGGCTTTAACATATTTATTTACATAACATTTAACAAATGCAAGTAGGCCAGATACTGAGGCATATGCCTCTAATCTCAGCAATTTGGGAGGCTGGGATTGTGTGTTGGAGGCCAGAGGAAGCCTGCACAATTTAGGAAGACCCTGTCTCAAAATAGAAAATGAAAAAAAGGTCTGGGAGTATGTCTCAGTGGTAGAGCACTTGCCTAGAATGCACAAGGACCTTGGTTCAATTCCCTGGTAATAATTTAAAAAAAGTAAAATTCTACCCTTCTATTTACCTCAGACACCTAACAACAACAATGACCTATCTCAGATTAAGTCAAGTCCTACTCATGTACCTATCCCAAAGTAAGAATTAAATATATTAAATAGAAAAGTTCTACACCATTTATTTAAATTATGAATTCACCAATTTCTATAGTATATGTGTAGGTCTGCATTTTTCTTAATACCTGATTACTACAGAATGGCATGCTCGTGGTAGACAAATCCTTATAGCACAATGACGGCCAACACAAAATTTCCTGCAAACAAAACGTTCTGTCAGTAGTGTTATTTGATTAAGTTCAACCAATTTTCTCTTAACCAATCTGTCTCATTGGTGAAATGTTTTCCTTCATGTTTATGGGTAATAAAATAGCCACATATCCTCAAGAGCTTGGAATGAGAGAGCTCACTAGGTTCTAGTTCTGTGACCTTGAACAAGTCAGTTACAGGAATGTCTGGCACCTATCAGATGCTTGCCCAATGTTAGCACCATCATCCTTCCTCTTTTTAGTACAAGACTATGTGAAAGTTTTCAACATTTGGCAAGCACATATAATATTTAGACGGAAATAAATTTAATTTTTAAGCTATTTGACAAATGACTAAAATCTCGCAAATGAATTATAACTCCTCATATTTTTTCTTCAAGATATCCCTATACTGAGAGAAGGTTGTTTATATTTTCCCATAAGTAATGGTGTATTTTAATTTTTCTTCCAACAATCTCTTGACCATACAAAATTAATGTTGCATTTCTCAGGAATAGGAACTTTACATTCTATAAAAGGATTAAAAGAGCAAATATCTGTAAAGTGCTTAGAATAATGACTATCACATAGAAAGCATGATTTGCTTATCATATTATTATTAATAAGGAATAATTCACATTCTTTTCACAGTCCTTAAAGAAATCATCTGTTATGTTCTCTTTGCATATGGGTTAAAATGTTCTATAAATAGGTTCTGTGTTAGATGCCAGATTGTAAAAGCCACTGTAAGGGACATGCTAAATTAGTCATATTCTAATTAAACGAGCCTTGCTATAACTCTAGGGTTCAAAGGGCAGGTTTTCAGAGGTGACATCAAAGTAAATGTAGGGCAAAAGCCTCACTGACTTCATTAAAAACAAGAAAAGCAAAACTTACTCACATTATTGTTGATGTTTAATTTTAATTTACTTCTGTACAATGTAAAAATGTTTTTGAAATAGAGTCTCACCATGTAGCCAAGGCTAGTTGTGAATTCTCAAACCTCCTGTCTCAGCTTTCAAGTCCTGGGATTATAGGCATGTGCCACCACATCTGGCTTGACTTCTTGAATTCAGACATTTCGGAAGTGCTGGGTTTTATCAGCTGAATTGTTTCACTCTAACAATCCTATGTTGAATCCCTGTGCTCCAACACCTCATAATGTGACTGTAGGTGGAGATAGGCCTTGAAAGAGGTAATGAAGGCTAAGTGAGATTATTAGGGTGGGACTTAATCCAAAATGGCTGGTCTCCTCATAAAAAGAGGAGGTGAAGATACAAAAACACAGAGAAGGGAGACCACATGAGGACATAGGAAACAGATGATTGCCACAAGCTCAGAAGAGAGGGCTCAGAAGAAACCACCTGGCTGACACTTGAATCTTGTACTTCCAGTTCCCAGAACTGTGAGAAAGTTTTGTCTTTTAAGCTACCTAGCCTGTAGCACTTCTTTATAGCAACCCTAACAAACTAATTCACTGAGCTGACAATGTTTTCAATGAAGATAAAGATAAAAACAATTTTCTATTAGCATAATTAAAGTCTACTTAGAAATGAGATAAAGGAGTCAAACTATTAAAATGTCTCAGAACTATGGTGAACCAGAGTGAAAATGACCTCCATGGTAACTTTATGGTTCATACTGTGATATAGATTTACATGAATTCAGAGATGTTAAGTAACTTGCTCAGTATCACACAGATAGAAAGTAAACAAACCATGAATCAAACTTAGTTGGGTTCTATAGCCCATGATTTTAACCAGGACAGAAATAATGTAGATCAATTTATAAAGTGAAACAGAGATTACTGCACTGGACAAAATGAACCCTTGAAAAGAATATTCCAGGGCTGAATGTGTGGCTGAGTGGTATATTGCTTTCCTAGCATTCATGAGGACCTGGGTTCCATCCCCAGAACCACCAGGTTGAAAAAAAAAAAAAAAACACAACTAAGTTTCCCCCACCCTGCAAATGGAAGCATGCAGAATAATGCAAATAAGTTAATTTTTTTTATTATAGAGTGGTGATTGTACATAGTTACCTCATTTAAACTGAAGGAACATAATACAGTTTACTCTCTCAGGAGAAAATCAACTGACAACTAAGAAAGACCATGCAGGCAGTGCCATGGTCTGCCTGCATGTTTCCTTCCAAACTCATGATGAAACTCAAACCCCAAATCCATGTATTAATGATATTTGGAGGTTAAGCCTTTGGAAGTTACTGAGGATTAGATGAGGTCATGAGGATGGGACCCATGATGGTATTAATGGTTTCATAAGAAGTAAAACTCAACTTATCAAGCTTGCTCTTCTTGCCATGTAATATTATCCACCTCATTATTACAAAGTAAAAAGGCCCTGACCAGGTGCCAACACACTGGCACCATGCTCCTGGGCTTCCACAACCATGAACTAAATAAGCCTCTTTTCTTTACAAATTACTCAGAATGTGGAATTCAGTCTCTCTACTCACTTATACAGAAAATGGACCATACCAGGCAATAAACATGGAACCCAGGAAAATAACACCATGTCTTATAATGTTATGAAGACAAGGAGCTGATGTCAGCAATGTTGTGGGAAGATTGTGGTTGCCCTTCTGGCCAAACAAACCAAGGTATTGTGTGGGAACCTGAATATTCCAAAAGAGAAACAAAGAAAATGAAATTTCAGTGTTTCTTACAACTATGTACACTCAAGCATATGTGGTTGAGGACTTCAAAGCAAAGCAGGCATGTTCCTTGTCCTGTTGACAGTGAACCAGTCAGTTCTCTGGTTCTCTGCACCCTGGCAAGTGCTTCACTCCAAAGTCTGAGCAATGACAAAGTGAAAAATTTAAATAGCAGCAACCTAGGTCTCTGTACTCCTGAGCCTTCTTATTTGGGGATCCAGGGAATGAAATCTGACTTTTTCTTTGCATGTTCATTCGTTGCAGGAATATTGACTAGGGTTGGGGTAGGTGTAGCCATACAGAACCATAGAGTTAAAATTCCATTTGGATTATGTAAGAATGATTTGGAGACCAATTAGGAATCTATACCAAAATAATTTAGAAAAATTAGGAAGGGGGAGATAAAGTAAAGCTCCTTGACTATTTTACTTCTTATGGACAAAATAAATGTATTTCTCTCTTTGTATAAAGAATATGTGCGTGTTTGTAATCTGTATGAATGTGTTATGCATATTCTTAATTCAAAAATATTTTAAAATGTTTATGTAGAAAATATTTTATTTAATGAATTTATTTATTCAAGTTTTTATTTTTCTTGAATATTTTAACCTTTTAAGAAATATTAATCTTGTCATATTTCAGCTATTGTTTTCCTTTAGGAATCCTCTGTGTGGTAAACATATAAACATATATACGGGTATGTGTATTTGTTGTTATTGTTTCCAATGCTATTGAGATTTAAGAAAATTCTACTGTTTTCTCCTTACCTTTAAGCATCATTAACAACCTCTCAAAACAAACCATTTCTGATGAAACACCACTTTTATCTCCTAATCTCCAACACATAATAATGCCATAATAGAATAAGAACAGCAAACATTACTATCCACGGTGTTACACATGAGAAAGGTGACTGCAAAGACAACCTGAGGAAACCCACAATAAGAGCCAGAGCTCAGAAGCTGTATTACCAAAAGTCAGCCTGGACAGGAACTACCAACCACATCTCATATTGACTCAGACTTCATTTCCATGTCATCTAAAGATTTGGAGAGGCAGATTCTTTCTTTACAACTCACCTTGCCAGGGAAGTTTCTAGGTAGTACCAGGATACCAGTACTAGGGAATATATCTGTCTCTAGGTAGTACCAGGGTACCTATGTATGGGGTTTTCACACATTTCAGTGAAGAAAATGTCCAAAAATCTTCACTTCCTCTACTTCTTACCCATCCATGCCCTTTATTTTGCCAGCATCCATGATTTCACATTTAATATTCATTTGATAACATTTTCACCACCCATTAACTGAGCACAATGCCTTCCTCATTTATTACCAAGAGTAATGAGGCGTACAAGACATTGTAGGTTGATTCTATATCCTTTTAGGCTTACAAATTGCACAACAAATATTGCACTTGACCCTAGATGAAAAGGAAAATACATTAAAGGTTCATATACAGAAAATGCAGCAATATCAAAGTTAATTTTAAGATATCTCATTCTAGTTATGTAGGGAATTGGGTAAAATGAAAATACAGACAATGGCTCTGAAGCAATTGTGAGGGCCACAGAGGTGGTGATGATGTTAAAGTGCATGGAATTTGTACCACAGAATATACAGAAAATAGTAGGAGAAATATTTGAGGCAAGTTTTTTTTTTTTTTTTTTTTTTTTGATAACTTAGAGATTTGTTGAACATGAGCATCCAAAAGAGAAGATACAAAAGAGACTCTCAAGCTTCTGGAAAAGTAAAAGCTGTGTAGGTTTTGCCATTATGATGAAACAAACCAACTGTTAATGGTCTAACTATCTGGTATATTGACCATATAGAGGAGACATGGGCCTTTGTATTCCTCCTTCATTCAGCTCCTCTTCCATTTCCTATTTTGAGCCTTTGTGAAGAATGGTTTTATACAGTGTACGCAGTATCAACTTGCTATATTTTTTTCTCCATCAAAAAACAACAGTAGAAGGAAATGGGAAATGTTAGAAATTAGTGTTATAGGAAGAGAGGTATCAATGAGTGACAGGAAGGATAACATTGGTGTTGGTGCCTCTAAAACACATGTGGGACAGTATGTTAACTGGTGCTATCCTGATGTTATTTGTGCTACATCATGTACCAGGACACATTTAATTTCACCTTAGGGAGACAATAAGAAAATTACAGTAGGATTACAGTTAATGTATTCTAAGTTCCAGAGCCTGCAGCTGTACCACTGTGGCATCCAATCCCATCAGATCTGAAAAGCTAAGCAGGGTTGGGCCTGATTAGTCCTTGGATGGGAGACCACCTGGGAACACCAGGTGCTGTCAGCTTGGAAGAAAGACCCAGCAATCCACTCCCAAAAAGCAATCAGCCATGGAGAATCCTATGAATAGCAGAGAAGCAAACAATAGCGTTTCATCTGTTATAAGTAGGGTTGCTAGGAGTCAGATACCAACTTTAGGGCACCTAACAAAAATAACAACATCATTCTAAGTTCCATTTTGAAAATTTCCTCTCTCATGATGACTCAGTATAGTTGAGGTGTTCTTAGATACTCAATTATGATTTTCAGCTAGAAACTATAGGATCAGCCCTGTGGTTTTTCAAGCATGTAATAAGTAAACTAAATCTTTGGGTATATGCAAAAACTGTATCATCCTAAGTAAATTGTGTAAGCTTAATTTCATTACCTTGCTTTTATTCATCTTTTCAACACCCTATTGACAATTCCACATTATTCTTAGCTTTCAGAATGCTCACGTTGCAATAAAATTCCCCAGTGCTTGCTATAAATTTCTGCCATGTGATTGCCCCTTGAGGCCTGATATTGTAGGCTTAAGGAATCACATAATTTACCTCAATCAAAACTAGAGCTCCCTTTGTTTCACTTGCTCAAAGCTCTTCTCTCTTTTTTCAGAATGTGTTTTGATTTTTTTTTTGTAAATCTTTTTGGGAATTGACATGTTTAAGCTCTTGTTATACTATTAAAAATGTAAAGAACCCGTCCAGACCCTGGATAGAGAGAAAAGTGGAATAAACCTAAGAGCTCATCAGCCTGCAGCCTTAGCACTGTGGCATCCAATCCCTTCAGATCTTGGAAGCTAAGCAGGGTCAGGCCTGGTTAGTACCTGGATGGGAGACCGCTGGGGAACACCAGATACTGTAGGTTTGGGAGATGGACCTGGCAACCTGCTCCCAAAAATCAATCCCCCACTGAAAACCCTAGGAACAGCAGAGAGGCACTGACAATAGTGTTTTCCCTGTTGTACATAGGGTCGCTATGCGTATGACACTGACTCGATGACACCTAACAACAACAACAACAAGAGCTCATCAGTAAATCCCACTACTTGTTTGGGAACAAAGGTATCCCTGGAACAGAGATTGTCATCATTGTTGATGAGGAACTGAAGCCTTGTACAATGAGTGTATCTGTAGCCCAGATATTAAATGAGTTGCTGGGAGATGCCTGAAAAATATGATTACCCATTGCAACTGCCTCCCTTTCCTAAAGATCTGACCCTAGGAATACCAGATGCTGCAGGCTAAGGAAAAGGTCCTAGCAATTCACTCCTGAAATAATCCCCCATTGAAAACCCTATGAAAAGAAGCACTGGCATAGTGCAGAGAATGGCATAGAGTCCAGGAGCATTTCCTTCTGTTGTACATAGAGTCGCTATGGTTCAAACCCAACTCAACAGTCTCTAACAACAAAAGAGGCTTGTATACCATAGTAGTAACCCATCTGTAGTAGCATATTAACTAGGCTGTTGCTAACTCTGAAATCACTTTACTTCCTTCCATAAAGGGCTTATATGTAGCCCAGTCTGCCTAGAACTTGCAATCTTTCTGGCTCAGCCTTCCAAATTCTAGGATTACAGGCATGCATTACCACATCCAGCCCTGTCTACATCTCTTAAATGTCTTAAATGTGCCACACAGAACAAATTTTTGTTGTTGCTGCTGTTGTTTTGTTTTTGTTTTGTTTTGTTAGGAGAATGATTTCTCTTTGAGGCAGGTTAAATATGATAAGTGTAATCCAGGTAGCAAAACCCTCAAGTGAAGATTAAATGTAGTATTCAGGTATGTGTAGTGTCAGTTTCCCTCCATAAGCATGAGAGTTTTCTGTTTCCAAGCAAAAAGGTTATTTCTGGAATAGCAGATAAGGTTGAACAGGCTTGGGTGTGCCTACCCTAAGCATCTGGAAAGCTTCCTAAACTCTAATTATCCAGTTGATTATTTTGGGGGAATTGTGACCCAGCAACTAAGTTGGGTTTGTTTTAAATTTGCTCAATTTCAGAGAAACCATAAGACTTCCTGATTTCTCCATTGTCTTCATCACTTGTTTCCAAAAGAGCTAGAGATTGAACTCCACAGCAATCAAAAATGGTAAATTTTTATACTTCTGATTAGTATGGAAAACTTCCTATGATTGACTTTGTTGTACGGTTTGCTGATACTATCTCATAAAGAATGGAGTATAAACTTTCAGGAAGAATAAACAGGAACAAATCAAAACAAATTCACTTCACTACTGTAGATGTCTGCCCTAGTGAACTTCTACCATGTAGAATTTCTCTTACTATGTAACAACGTTCATTATCTCTTCTCACATCAAGGTCTGTCAAGTGTTTTTCCTTTACTCCTTGTCTGCTCTCCTCTTCTAGATACTTTCTGCTCATCCTCCAAGATCAGCTAATAATAATAACAGCCTGCAAGTGACATGCATTCACATTTAATGCCCATTAGCATCTTTTTGAGTCTCCAAAAGCAGATATTATTTACATTTGTTTTCAAAAGCTGTCATTACAAAATATCACAGAGTTGGTGACTTAAAAGAACAGGAATTTGTTCTTTCTCACTTCTGGGTCTAGAAGTACAATATTAAGATGTCCTCAGAGTGGCATTTTCCAAAGACACTCTGGGGTAAAATCTATCCCTTGGCTCTTCCAACCCCTAGTGACTATTGGTATTCCTTAGCTTTAGGCTGCTTCTGTCTCTGGTCCATTTTTACATCACCTTCTCTTCTTTTGGTCTCTCCCAAAACTCATCAGCTTCTCACTTATAGAGATTCATGTGTATGCAGTCAAATCCAATGTGGATAATCTAGGAGATAGTTGTTATCTTCTAGATCTTCAATTTAATCACATCATTCTGCCATATAAGAATATTCATTATTTGCTATATAAAGTAATATTCACAGGCTTTAGGAATTAGAATACAAACATATCTTTAGGAGGAGGGGCCACTGTTAAGCATATCATATTTTTAATATTTCAATTTTAAACGTAAAGTAAATCTGACAAAGGTTAGTGAGCATACACAACATCACATAACTAGTAACATATTGAACCAGGAACTTGAAACATCTGATTGACTCCAAAGCTCAAGTTCTTGATTACTGTATTAGATGTAATTTTCCCTTCCTTCAAGGCTGACATGGCTATGTTTTTTAGCATTCTCCATCTATCCCTATCTTGACTCTTTAGGATACAGTGTGTTTGCCTGGTTCTCTGTATGTCATCTCTTCTGCCCTGTGAATTCATGGGCCAGCTCTACTCTGGTTTCTACTGTCTCCTGAGTGCCTACCACATTGGATGGCAAATAGCAGATGCTCAATATGAATTAGATAGACTTCTTCACTGTGACCAAGGAACCCCCAAGGAAAGAGTTATTTTTAAAGATCACACCATAGTTGTTTAAGATACCTCTGCTAGTGAATTGTATTCTGTTTCACTATCTCATCCTTAAAGAGGCATACTAACTATATGCATTGTGGCATTTTGTTTGATTATTATGCATTAAAAATAAGGTAATCTATAGAAAAACCAATCTCATTGATCCTCTGATAATATTTTTTAAGAACAATACAGATTACTAAGTACATAACTTTCTCCCAACCATACAAGTATTTGTTGTTGTTGTTGTTAGGTGCTGTCAAGTCTGTATCCGACTCATAGCGACCCTATGTACAACAGGGGAAAGACTATTGTCAGTGCTTCTCTGCTGTTCATAGGGTTTTCAATGGCGGATTGATTTTTGGGAGGGGGTTGCTAGGTCCTTCTCCCAAGCTCACAGCATCTGGTGTTCCCAGGTGGTCTCCCATCCAGGTACCAACCAGGCCCGACCCTGCTTAGCTTCTGAGATCTGACGGGATCAGACGCCACAGGGCTACTGCCGCAGGCTACAAGTATTTAGTATTCCCTTAAATTTGATTTTCATTGATCTGACCATCAGACTAAATAGCTTCACTATAACAGAGTTGTCTGTAGTGTCCTATCCTGCCAGATCTTGGAAGTTAAGCAGCTTCAGGCCTGGTTAGTCCTTGGATGGGAGATGGGCAGGGAGCAACAGGTGCTGGAGGCTTGGGAAAAGAACCTGGAAAAGGACTTCCAAAAAAACAATCAGCCATTGAAAACCCTGTGAATAGCAGAGTAGCACAGTAGAGTTTTGTCTGTTATACTAGGGTCACTATGGGTCAGACACTGGCTCCACGGCACCTAATAACAACATAATTGAGTTGGCTTAGTGCTTTAAAAGAGAGGCATGTTAAAAATTACTGATTATTCAGCCAAAGTGCCCATCAACAGAAGAATGGATAAATAAAACTATGGTACATATACACAATGGAATACTACTCAGCAATCAAAAAAATTGAAATAGTGTCATTTGCAGCAAAATGGATGGAATTAGAGAAAATTATTTTAAGTGAAGGAGCACAAGCTCAAAAAGAGAAATACAACATGTTCTCACCCATATGTGGGAGCTGAATAAAAATTAAAACAAAAAAAAAATCTTATACAGAATTTGGAACATAATAAAAAACTAAAGTCAACTTGGACTGGGATTTAGCTCAGTTGGTAGAGCACCACTCTGCAGTCTCTGAGGTCCCAAGTTCTACTCCCAGCACCACAAAAACTGGAAAAGGATGTAGCAACCCACTCCCAAGGCAATCCCAAAACAATCAGCCATTGAAAACTATATAAGGATTGCTATGAGTAGGACAGCTGGGATTTGGCTCAGTGGGTAGAGCGCTGCGCTGCAGTCTCTGAGGCCCCGAGTTCAATTCCCAGCACCGCAAAAATGGGAGAAGGACCTGGCAATCCACTCCCAAGACAATCCCGAAGCACTCAGCCATTGAAAACCCTATGAGGGTCGCTATGAGTCGGATACCGACTCGATGGCACCTAACAACAACAACAACAAATGAGTAGGACATGACTCGACAGCACCTAATTACAACAACAACAACAAAGTCAACTTAGTGGAGAAGGGACAAATTAGGGAGCAGAAAGTAGGAGGGAAGGATCTAGCAAAAGAAAGAGATAAGGGGAGAAGAAAGGAGGAAGAGGAGGAATGAGGAGCCAGGAATGAGAGAGAGAGTGACTTCAAAGTAAGCAGCCCAACTTTAATAGTTTGGGAAATAATTATAATAATACCAACAATACCAAAGAATGGTAATAATACAAATGGGCTAGATTATTCATGTAATACTATTGACAATGTAAAAAGATAGATCACTACAGAAAAAAGTTTGGACCTTAAACCTAATTGGGATGCAAGGATATATAGAAAAATAAACCCACAAAAAGACATACGATGTAGAAGAGAGGCCTTTGGTGAGGGTGTGGAATAAGGGGAGGAGGTACACAAGAAGGTAAGGGGGAAGTTATTTTTGCAATGTACAATGAAACACATACATGGAAATGTCACAATGAAATGCACATCAGAATGAAACACATTAAGTTGTGCATTAAAAATTTCAAATAAAAAATTAATAATTGTTCAAAACTTTAATTATATTGGTGTCATCAAAAGCCTGTTCATTAGCCAGGCTTTATTATTATTTATATTTAACCTATAAGATGAACAAAAAAAAAGATGACATAAATAATAGAACAAACTACAGATGAGTTTAAGCACTAACATCCATTTGAAAATATTGGCAGTATTTAGTTCATTTTATTCTGTGATCTTCAATGAGAATGTAGATTTCCTAAACATGAAAACATGAAGAGACCAAATGGATTGGGCTATGGACCATCTTGGAACATATCCACATTCCATGTCCCATTTCTTGAAGACATACTGAAATATATTTTTTAAATTCAGGAGAACATAAATGAAATTTTCCTAAGGAAAATGTTGTTATTTGGAGGTGGGCTGTAATAGCAGAGGTGTATAATATAATTTGTAACCAAGAGTGCTAAAAAATCTCAGACTAGAAAAAATGAACTTCAAGCAATAATACAGATGTCAATGCAAGAATATTTTACTAAATATTGGAGTTATATTAACAGAGAACATTTTCTTTCAAAACTTTTTATCTGTTCAAAGATGGTTTCCACAACATGACTATCTAAAACCTGCATGGATAATACACATTCTAACAGTTCTACTTACATAGCAACATATTCACAAAGCAAAATATTACTTATTCATCAAGGTGTTTTATCTACTTGTTGAAAAATGTGAAAACTTTAAAAACATAACGCTAATAGTTTCAAGAATCCAATGTAAGACCAAATTTGATATGTAAGTTCATGGTGTCTTGGTAAGAAACAGCGATGTGAGTATGAACAAAGGGTCAGATATTGCAAAAGGCATTTAATTTCCCATCATAGAACCTAAGTTTCTGCCTTTAAAAGAAGACAGTTATGGGAATCTTAGACAGTTCCTTAACAACTGAAAGTCTCATTATGCTAGAATCTTGAAACTGAAAAGACCACTCTAAGATTAGTTTGCCAACTACCAATATAATGCCTGCCCATTAACACGGGGATAAAACTACAATTTCTTTATATGTCAAGCAAGTGACATCAGTGTTTAAAATGTGTTCAATGGCTGTGTGTGATAAAATGACAAGTAATGTGAACATTGACTAATTCAAATTTGCATGCTTTGCCTATCATTAAATGTGACATTTTCAAACATTGTTGGCTAAATCCTTGCATTGCTCTATAATATTTAACTTGTTGATTTCTCAGTCTATATGCTTTATCAAAAGAAATACAAGACCTGAATCCTGTTAGACATTGATGGCTTAAAAATGTTTATAATTAGTACATGAAACATAGAAAGAAAGCTATCTACCATTCAAATTGGCCAAACCTTACAAGAAAATATTAATGTTAGATCACTAAGTGGCCCCTTACATTACTTCTAGATCTAAATATCTAATTTCTGGGCCATTGCTACTCCCAAGGTGGTTATTGGATCAGCAGCTTCAGCATCCCTGGCAATTTGTAATAAACAGACAAACTGAGGCTGCAGCATGAACCACCTGAATCAGAAACTGCATTTAGACAGGATCTTCAGGTGATTTTTCATATATTTTAAAATTTGAGAAACCCTACACTAAAAGATGTAATATAAAAAATTGGTCTGCAGAGAAATTAGTCATCTGTTCACATAGGTATAGAGAATTGAGAAATAAGTTATAGTAGAATCTTTGAGAATTTATTACTTCAAGATTTTGAAATTATTCCCTGGACTCTTACCTGCCTGATATGGGTTAAGCATGTTCTTTCCAAAATAAGGGGAATGGATTACAAGACATTTTAGTTGTGGTCCAGTCCTGCATACTCAGGATCACCTGCATTTGTTTGAAAGTCAATATTGTTTTTAATGGCTGCATTCACATCATCAGTTTCAATTTCTTCCATTCCTTGAGGGAGTAGGGAAAGATTGAAAGTTCTGCTTTCATTTACACACACAATTTAAACTGAACACTTCACAAGACTATTGGTGTTAAAGAGAAATATTTCCCAAGCATTATAGATAAAATTGAGTATTCTTGGTAAATATGAATTCAAATCATTGATGAAATGAATACTTACTTTATCCATTAGTGAGTTATAGTCCTAAATAGCTCTGTTAGCATATTTCTCAGTTCTGAATCTTTAGGGTAATTTTGTTCATATAATTTCCAAATCTGCTGCAGAGAAATATTTTCAGGCAATTCTGAAACATATTCTTTCACTATTAAGTACAAGATACATGTTGAATACTTCCTTTAAGACTGAACACCTGGTGTTATTTTAAAAAGTCACAGACAAAATAATCAATTCTAGGTAAATAATCATCTTCTGAGTTCATTGCAAGTGTTATCATTTAGGATTAAATTTGAAACCTATCATTACGTGTCATTATACATTTTAAGCATGTTGTTTCATCTATGAGCCTCCATTTCCCAGCATAGTGTTTGAGGTTACATGGATATCTGTCTCAGAGTAAATAAAGATAGCTCACAAATTTACCTCTTCACTTTTGTGTAGGAATATACCTTGTTACTGGTATGCTATCAATATTGAGAAATATACCCCACACTTTTACTCAAGTTGGGTGGTGATTATTTACTGAATACAAAGATTTAATCAAAGTAGATTCAAAATCTGTCAATATTTATGTAATTGTAAGTTTTAGAAAATGTCTCTAGATGGCCAAATGAGGCAGTTGCATATAGATGTCATCCTCATCAGTAATTGTGTAGGAGCCAGCTGGAACAATGGCCTTTCCAACCTGCAAGTACAGTGGACATTGCTTATCTTCTCTATTATCATCTACAGCAGGTAGAATGCTACTTATCATTCCACAGTTTTCTTGGCTTTAAATGTTTTTAAGTGACACTTTATTGGGCAGAGAAATGAAGAAAACTCTTACTTTTATGGAACAGTAAAGAAATGGTGTTTTCACCATTATCTTTTATGGAAAGATGGAAATATTGCTATGGCTCAGCTAACTAGTTCTAGAAACCAAGCTTAACTTTGGTCATTCTGAAGAGGAAATATTTTTTGTTAATAAGAAGGAAGAAATTTGACATCTTGAGTGAGTCTTTCAAAGAATTCAGATATTTAGTCATTTTTATTCAAATAACATAAGAGAGATTGAAATAAATCTCCATCTATACCCAAGGGGGACAACAAGTCTAATATTTCCTGCATGTATGTGCATGCAAATACACTTTATATAGAGAATTGTGAGAGAATCTGCTTAACATTATGGTTGTATCTTGAAGGTGATTCAGTTGTGAGGAAGAAAAAAAAAAAAAGATTTGGGCCCTGAGTGACATTTTGCAAGGTGCATAGGCTAAAGATATCTCACAGCAATTTGGTTAAAAGTATTTTAAATATCCACTGTCTGATACCATGTACATAACAAGCTATTTGGTTAACACTTCTAGTAGAGACACTAATAAATACACATTAATAACAGTGTTATAGACTGAATTGTGCCCTTCTAAACAGATAACTTGGTAAGCCCTGGTAATTCTGAAAGTGACTTTATTTGGAAATAGTCTTCACATAGGTATTTAAAATTTTTAAAAATGAGATCTTTAGATCAGGTCTTAAGCCAAATATCACTGATGTCCTTAAAAAGGGGGATATTTAGAATCAAGAATATAGTTCACTGACAGAGTGATTGCCTACCATGTGCAAGGCTCTGAGTTTGATCTTCAGAAGTAAATAGATTATAGGTAGATGACAGATAGATAGATAATAGATAAATATTATAGAGATTTGGACACAGAGTCAGACATGCATGGAGAGATGATGATGTGAAGACCTGCACCAATGAGTAAGGAATGCCATGTGAAGAAACAGCCAGATATCAGAGTGTTCCATCTATAAGAAAAAGAACACAAAAGATTGCCACCAAAACATGAGAAGCTAGGAGAGACATGGGATAGGTTCTCCTTCCCAGCCCTCAGCAGGAGCAAACAAACCTGCTTAACACTTTGATTTCAATCTTATAACTTCCAGAATTGTGAGGTGATAAATTTCTGCTATTGAAGCCACATAGCATGTACTCTTTTGTTAGAGCAGCCTTAGGAAATCAATACAAATCGATTGTGATTCACATGACCATATTATGTTGTTGTTAGGTGCGATAGAGTCGTATCCGACTCACAGAGACACTATGTATAACAGAACAAAACCCTCCCTCCTGACACTGTGCCTTGCTTGGTATTATGTTAGTGCTTCTCAGCTATTCATATGGCTTACAATGGCTGATTCTTTGGGGACTGTTTTGGGAGTGGGCTGCCACATCCTTCCCCATTTTTGCAGTGCTGAAGATTGAACTCAGGACCTCAGTGAACGCCAAGCGAGCACTCTACCAACTGAGCTAAACACTATAAAATTAAGCTAGGTCTTTGGCAAACTGGAAGATGTTGAAGACAGACTTAAGTGTGAATAAGGAGTACCTTTAGAAAAAACAAAAATATATGAGAATTGAAATATAATGAGAATTGTTTCAACGGGGTAATTGTTAGTCCTGTCGAAGGAGAGGTGACTAAATTTGACTCAAAAAGATTTGCTGATGAGCTCTAGACAATCTCCTGTAGTAGTATGAAAATGAACATTCTAGTAGACCTATTGGGGCTGGGATTTAGCTCAGTTGGTAGAGTGCTACTCTGCAGTCTCTGAGGTCCTGAGTTTGATTCCCAGCACTGCAAAATGGGAGAAGGTCATGGCAACCCACTCCCAAGGCAATCCTGAAACAGTCAGCCATTGAAAACCCTATGAGGGTCACTATGAGTCAGATTCTACTCAAGGGCATCTAACAACAATAGTAGACCTATT
Source organism: Pedetes capensis (assembly GCA_007922755.1). Classification (NCBI taxonomy): domain Eukaryota; kingdom Metazoa; phylum Chordata; class Mammalia; order Rodentia; family Pedetidae; genus Pedetes; species Pedetes capensis. The sequence goes on from VMDO01002032.1 coordinate 81,842, forward strand.
AAATGTATTGGGGTGGGACCAGGGCTTCACACCTCCACAAAAATTGGGTTCAGGTTCTGGTGTGGGTTCAATATGTTAAAATGCAGAGGGTTCAGGTTTGGTTCAGGTTCAGATTTACTTTTATGTATTTTTTATTATTGTTATTATTATTATTGCCATATTGAGGAGTTGAACTCAGGGCATCACTCATACATTTTCAAGCACTCTACCACTGAGCTGCACACCTAGCTCATTTTTTACTTTTTACCTTGAGACAGACTCTTGCTTAATTATGCAGGCTACTTCTGGCCTTCAACTTCCAATTCACCTGCCTCCATTCCTCTAATCTCTGGAATTCCAGGTGTGTGCCACACCTGGCTCTATATTTGGGCTTAAAATTGTAATCTTGTGTGTAGTTAGGTGCATATTCTTTTTTCAATTTTTGAAAAAAAAATTTACTTATAATAACATAGCTAATCACACACACACACACACACACACACACACACACACACACACACACACACACACAAACAAAGCCTGAAGCCAAACCAAGTTTTCACTGAGTTCAGATTCAGGTTTGCGTTCAGAATTTTTTTTTTAATGCTTAAATCAGAATGAGTAGTTCAGGGTACTGGTTTGGATTCTGTTTGAAACCCTATATCTATACATAGGAGTTAAATCTGAACCCCAAACAACCCAAAACCTTCTAATTTTAACATATTGAACTCCCCTTGATTACGACCTTCCTAATGTTGCATGATATTAACCACCTTAAAGATTCAGTATGTTTACTAAACCATAGACTGTGGTAGTCCTGCAAGTCTTATCTTTGTGCTGCATTAAAAAATCCATGAAAATTATACTTTTTAGAGACATTCTTTCTATATACTTACTAGGCTTTTTTCTATGAATAACATGCAGTGTTAATGAATATTTTATTACAGCTAGGTTACTTCAGTCAGAAATAGCATGGCATATCACCACAGGTGGCTATTACTTTTCATGTAGCAGGTCTGTTTCAGATCATGTGGAGGCCCTGTCCTGGGTCTCTTCACTTTTGGACCAATGCCCACAGACAAGCTACCATTTGTATTTACTCTGAGAGAGGAAATGGGTGCTCTGGGGAGTCTCCACAGACATTGAAATGCTCCCCCTGCGACTGACACAAGTCATTTTTTCTCATGAGCACTTGCCAGAAGTAATCATGTGCTCTCATCCAAATATGAGGTGATGGGGAGTGCAACCCCTACCCTGTGCTTAGAAAGCAGAGAGTGGAAATATTTGGTAAACAACACTAATAGATGCCAGAATGGTTTCATCTCATTTTCATGCATTTCTGGGTTACAGGGTTGTGACAGACAACCAAGATTATGTAGTTGGAAAATAGTGGTCTGAGATTTGAACCCAGATCTGCTTAATTCAAAGGCTTCTAACGGTGATGCTGTAGTGTATTTTAAATTTTTCCACATCTGAGCTTTCCTATGAAAACTGAATTAAAGTTATTGTAGAAATAGAGAAGAAATGGAAGACAGATAGCAAAAAATGAATTGAATAAAATCATGAAAAGAATGACATTCTGCATCGAGTGGTTCACCTCTATAAGATTTCACTTGGTTTAATTACCAGATGAGAATGATTTTAAACATATTTGATATTTTATATGTATAAGAAATTCATTTTGTTCCTGTATAAAAAAATGCTGTCACCCAAAATAATCACATCTTGTGCCCCATGGGATTCCATAATACTGCTTATTCTATCAAACAAATGGCTCCCTGCAGCACCACGTTCAGATGAGATCACATTGGATCTCATAAGCCAAGTCAAGAAGGATTTATGTACAAATGAGATCTCTAAGGAAAATCTAGAAGCTGTAAGAAAATCCTTTCATGGTCTCAATAAATAACATTTGGAGGTAATTAAATAAATAATAGCAACAAAAAAATCCTCACCTTTAGCAAGTTGATAACATTCAACATCAGGGTACATATTTTAGATGAAATTAAAGCAAAACTCTGGTTTGTAACAATGTTTGCACTAATCTCATTTTTGTAAATTATAAAAGCTGCAGGCACTAGCTAAGTTTAAAAATAACAGATAATTGTCATTTTGGTTTGCATTAATTTCCTTAAAACACCGTAGAGTCTTTTTTTTCTTTAAGATTTCCCCCTCTTTCTGTTTGCTGATAGAGAATATCTCTACTTCTCTTCCAAAATATACAAATGAATTAAGACTACATTATATACAGGTATTTAATCCACAGTACAAATTGCTCTTACTATTAAACTACACAAATTAATGCAATGTTATGTGAGGAAAATTTTTGTCATGCCTTACAAAATCATTGTTTCTTAAATTCCCTGAATATAGAAATAGGAAAAGGTAGTTCATGAAATTTCTGCTCAATATGAGAAGACCTTTATAAAATTACAATTTTCAAATAATAAGGAATGCTTCTCTTAGTACTGAGCTCCAAAATCCTAAACAGAGACCTATACATCCCCACAGAGTTCTTGGAGAAAGGATCATGACAGCTGACCAGGCAGCTGACCAGGTAAGTTTTGTTTCTAAGGTAAAATTCTGTGACTCAGCTAATGCAATAAATTCTCAGCAAACACTCTTAGCACTTCTTAACAGTTCTCCTGGCAGAGCAGCCTAGGCATCCCAGAAAAGTCCTAATCAATTTCAGTAAATTCTGTGAGCAAAAGATGCAGCTGGGATCACCTCAAGAGGTAAAGTCAGTTTACTTTAGCTCCAACAATGCCAGGTAAAACACTGACACTGGAAATGGGGCTGTGAATGCTCTTAAGTCCTCAGAGTAGAAGACAGTAAAGTGACCAAACTGAAGTGTAGTGGGGTTGGAGAAGAGGATGTCATATGAAATGAGAAAAGGTAGAGGCAGAGGAAATTGGAAAGAAGGACATCATACTGCTGATTTTCACCCTATTATTAGGCAAATGCTTTCAGAAGAGTAATAAATAAAGGATTAAAAATCCCTTTTCAAAGACTGAGCTCAAAACAGCTCCTCAGGAAGGAGACAAAGGGACTTCCTGTTATGATGGCAACTTTAAACATCTCAGCCACTTAGCCAGCATCCTACTGGGCCTAAAAGACCAAATCTAGGCCATTAAATACTTAAATTTTAAGAGCTCTCTAAATTTTATCCTCTGGATACATCGAAGTTTATGCTGGTTTGACAAAGTTCAGTTAAACAGTTCCTAGGAGGTATTCAGATATATAAAGTACATAAATGCATTGTTAGTATTCACACTTAAAGTACCTAAGTACCTCTCAAATAAATGCATTTGCACTCCGTTTTTTTAAAAAAAACCAGCTTGTTTAAAAAGTGCTTACATTATTATAAATCAAGAGGTGGGATTCAGACACTGTAAATCCAGGGAGAAAAGATTCTAATAAAGGACAAAAGGAAACACCAGCATATTATTAATAAATTACATAAGATGTTTCATTTTTTAGATAAGGGTCTCAGCACATAGTACAGAATATGTATAGAAAGACATTGATTTGCACCTGATTTTAATCTATCCATTTCCATTTGGCATTTTTATCAGTCTCAGCAACAGCATACTAGGTTAAAACACCAAGCAGAAGAAAACTTAGTGGTTACATATACTGGACATATCTAGGGAAATTAAGGTTTTTTTTTTAATTGATAAACATGCCTTTGGTAAGTAAACTCTCTCCCCCTCCCTCACCCCCTCCCTCCATGTCTCCCTCTTCCTTTCTTGAAGTGACTGTGCCTTAATAAAAACATACTGGAGAATATATGAAATTGGATGGGCTCTGATGTAAAAATACTTTTTATGATTTTGTACCTGAAAGACCCCAAAACCTCAACCAGAAAACTTCTGGATCTAATTAGCTGCTTCAGCAAAGTCGCAAGCTACAAAATTAACACACAAAAATCAATAGCTTTTCTTTACACCAATTCCAAAAAGGAAGAGAAGGAAATTTCAGGAAAAATACCATTCATGATAGCCCACCAGAAAATTAAATACCTTGGAATCAATCTAACCAAAGACCCTTCAGATCTCTACAAGGAAAATTTTAAAACATTAAAGAAAGAAATAGCAGAGGACACTGAAAAATGGAAAGACACCCCCTGCTCCTGTATAGGGAGAATTAATATAGTAAAAATGGCTATCCTGCCAAAAGCAATCTATAGATTTAATGCAATACCCATTAAAATTTCACTGACTGACTTCACAGAAATAGAAAAAAATGATCCAAAAATTCATATGGTAGCACAAAAGACCACGTATAGCCAAAATACTCTTAAGCTGCAAAACGAACGCAGATGGAATCATAATTCCTGACTTCAAGCTATACTATAGAGCAGTGGTTGCAAAAACATCTTGGTACTGGCACAAAAATAGGCCCAAAGACATCTGCAACAGAAGAGAAGACCCAGATATACCTCAACACACCTATAGCCACCTGATTTTTGACAAAGGAGCAAAGCAAGTAAAATGAAAAAAGGACAGCCTCTTCAACAAATGGTGCTGGGAAACATGGTCATCCACATGCAGAAAAATGAAAGCTGACCCCCATCTCTCAATATACAGGAGAGTTAACTCAAAATGGATAAAAGATCTCAACATAAAACCAGAAACTTTAAAACTTATAGAAGTCAAGATAGGCAACACACTCCATCATATAGGCTTAGGAAAGTTTTTCCTTAATAGGACTCCAATTGCTCAAGAAATTGCAACAAGAATAGATAAATGGGATCACATGAAATTAAAAAGCTTCTGCAGAGCAAAAGAAACAAGTAACAGAGTCAAGGAAACCCCCATGGAATGGAAAAAAAATCTTCGCATCTTATACATCAGATAAAGGTCTGATTACTAGAATTTATAAAGAACTCAAGAAAAAATCTCCCAAAGAAACAAACAACCCAATACACAAATCGGCAAAGGAACTGAGTAGACAGTTCTCAAATGAAGAGGTCCGTAAAGCCATGAAACACATGAAAAAATGCTCAACGTCCCTAGCCATTAGGGAAATGCAAATCAAAACAACTCTGAGATTTCACCTTACACCAGTAAGAATGGCCAAGATCAATAAAACAAACAACAACAAATGCTGAGGAGGTTGCGGGGAAAAGGGAACACTCTTACATTGCTGGTGGAGCTGTAAATTGGTCCAACCACTGTGGAAATCAATATGGAGGTATCTTCAAAAACTAAAAATAGATCTACCATATGACCCAGCTATAACACTATTGGGAATTTACCCAAGCGGAGATGGGTCATCATACTCCAGAGACACCTGCATCTCCAGGTTCAATGCAGCACTTTTTACAATAGCAAGGATATGGAATCAACCAAAGTGCCCTTGAACAGCAGAATGGATAAAAAAAACTGTGGTATATATACACAATGGAATACTACTCAGCAATCAAGAAAAATGAAATAAGGTCATTTGCAGCAAAATGGATGGAATTAGAGAAAATTATTTTAAGTGAATGGGAGAAGGGCCTGGCAATCCACTCCCAAGGCAATCCTGAAACAGCCATTGAAAACCCTATAAGGGTCGCTGTGAGTTGGATGCTGACTCGACCGCACCTAACAACAACAACAACAACATTTTAAGTGAACGAACACAAGCTCAGAAAGAGAAACACCACATGTTCTCACTCATATGTGGGAGCTGATTCAAAATTATAAGAATGAAAAATCCTATTCAAAGGTTGGATCAAAATAAAAAGGGGGGGGGAAGAAAGATAAGAATGGTGTCAATACAAATGGTCTAGAAAATGCATGTAATAGTTCTAACAAGATAAAACAAAGACCACTACAGGAAAAGTTTCTATCTTAAACAGAACTGGAACCCAAGGACATATAGAAAAATATTACTAAGTAAAAGATAGAGAAGACTTAGATGGGGAGGGTGGGAGGGGGAGAAGCATAGGGGAGGGTAAGGGGTAACTTATATGAATAATGTTCATCAAAATGCATATATGGAAATGTCACAATGAAAAGCATGTGAGAATGAATCACATTAAGGTGTACATTAAAATTTTCCAATAATAAAAAAAATACTTTTCATGGAGCTTAGAATTTTGATATCACTGTGCACTTCTCTGCGTAGTATGCCAGGACCTAAGAACTAGAGCAAGGAGCCACAGGGTCCTCCATATTTTAGCCCCTAAAATTCCAAATCTCTAATTATCAGGAACCTCTCTGCATCAAGAATATCTGCTTCTAGGTTGCCCATTGTTGAACTTTCTTACAATCTTACAGTGGAGGAGACTGTCAGCACTATACGGACCCTGAACACAAATGAGAAATCAAACTGAAGAAGGCATCACTAGGAAGCTGGATCCAAGTGTACTGCATTATCGTTTATAACATTATCGAACAGTTAAAGTCATAAGTGAATTTTTTTTCAGTTTCTGTCTTTACTGGTCATTTTAACTATCCTTCTCATTATAATTACTGTTTAATCTTTTATTCATTATTCCTCTATGCTTATAAACATTCAAACTCCATTATAATGTTTGGGAATCACAATGCCTTTATAAGGCCAAAAGATTATCAACTTTCATATTATATATATTGCCATATGAACATTAATTTTTTAGTATATTTGGTCTCTGAGGTGTCTTTAATTCAATTGTTATGTTAAATGGAGACTAGTTCAGTTATAGTGAATTTTGAACCTTAAAATAGCATTTAGATCAAGAAAAAAGTTGTTGAAATGGTCATTGTTGGGTATGCCTCATTTAAAAATGACAGGTATTTTTTCTTCTTTTTTATATCCTGAGTTCACATAACTAAGGACCAGGTAGGACCTCAGTGATTAAAAACTGCCCTAGAAACAAAGACCACTACAGGAAAAGTTTCTATCTTAAGTAGAAATGGAACCCAAGGACATATAGAAAAATACTACATAGTAAAAGATAGAGAAGACTTAGATGGAAAACTTAGATGGGAAGGGGAGGAGGGGGGGGAACATAGAGGAGGGTAAGGGGTAACCTATATGAATAATGCTTATCAAATTGCATATATGAAAAGTGTCACAATGAAAAGCATGTCAAAATGAATCACATTATGATGTACATTAAATTTTCTAATAAAAAAAAGAAAACAGAAGACTGCACTAAATTCTAAGTGTTTTGTATCAACAGCTTTTCCAAAAATGGAGAGTAAAATTTAAAAGAGTAACAACAACAACAACAACAAAAAACTGCCCTTGCAACCCAATTTAAGCATGTTCAAGCAGGGAATCTATTAATTCTCCCCTGCTTCTAACTCCATTGGACAACCAAACAAGTATCATCAGTTAAAATACAGTGAGTACATCATACAGATAGGCACCTTTCCATTTGTTGCTCATAGGAAGCATGAGGGAGTGAAAACAATTCATCCCTAGTCATTTATCTGGCAAGCATTTAACAATTGTTTAATTCAGAATGCTATACTCTAGTTTAGTGAAACTTGAAATCACTGTATTATTTCTCATTTTTCTCATATGTTATCTCCATGCTGGAACGTACTACTAAAAAGATTTGAATGTGAACCATCGGTACTAAGTAGAACGCTTCTTTTTGAAGATGACAGAATATTTCATATAAGTATTCTAGGTTGTGCTAGAGCACTCTGTTGCTCATGTTACCATGCAATACTGCCTTCTTTAAGGTTTCTGAGAATTCAAGATGGATGCCCACTAACAATTTACATAACACCACAGGGAAACTCATTCTCATTCATAACATGCTACATTAGTTAATTAATGAAAAATTATATATTTTTAACAATTTTGAAATAGTGCTTTTGCAGACAAGACCCTGTTTGAAAGTTAATCATGTTAAAAAATATTTTTCTTTTCTTTTTTTCGAACCCAGGGCTTCATACTAGCTTTGCAAATGCTATGTCATTGAGCTGTATCCCGAGTCTATTTTTTACTTTTTATTTTGAGACAGGGTCTTTCTAAGTTATGCAGGTTGCTTCTGGCCTTGAACCTGTGATCCTCCTTTCTCTGCCTCCCAAATCTCTGGGATTATAGGTATGTGCCACTGGGTCCAGCTCTCATGTTACCTAAAACTGAAATTGAAATTGCCAGTATGTGTGGAGGTCTTGCTCATACCTGTTCATGAACAATACTATCAGTCACATGGTCACTAAAAAATTGCAGCAGTTTAGAGGCAAACAGTTCTAATTTGGGTACTCACCCTATTTTCCTGCTCCTGAGATAGTCATCATTCAATAAATCACTTGACTGAGGAAAAACACAGAGAAGCAGACTCAAAGGCAAAACAGCAAATCAAATAAATTGAAATAAAAATGTAGGAATAATAAATACTGAATATTTTATAGAATTACAAGATTGCATAGCTACAAGGTGTCTTAAAGGTGATTTAGTTCAAACCTTCCAATTTTATTTAAAAAAATTCAGTCTTATACCCTAAATAAGACAGTGACACACAAAATAATCTTCAGTTAATCAAGAGAAGTTGTTGAAGAATGAAATAAAGCCACCCTTTGAAAGGAGTACCTGAGACTTTAATATACATTGTTCAAAGCCATTAGGAAATTAGGATTTAATTTAATCTGAGATACATTCAGAAAGAACCACTGGGGTTTCTGATGGCTGACAGTAGCAACAAAAGTGCAAACATTTTTCGTCAGTCAGAAAAGAAAAGAAGTGTTTTTTGGTATCAAATGTGTTCTTTCCTGGTAAATGTTCCATGTAAGCTGGTGTTGTGCTTTGGATGAAATATTCAATAGAGGACAATTATCTCCTATTTACTGATGGTATTGAGTTCTCTAGGTCTTTACTGATTTTCTGCATAGATGGGTATTATATTCTCTAACTATAATATTGTTTCACACATTTCTCCTTTCAGTCCTAAGGACTTTGCCCCAAATATTTTGATAACTGCTTTTTAAGTACCTACACATTATATCTTCTTAGAGTATTGACTTCTTTGTTTTTATATAACATCACTCTTTGTCGCTGATCGCTTTTTTGACTCTGAAGTATACTCTGTCTCAAGTTAATTCAGTGATTCCTGCTTTGTTCTGTTTAGAGTTATTATGATGAGTTTTTTTACATCTGTTTACTTTTAAGTCATATGTGCCTTTATATTTAAAGTGAATTTCTTCTGCACAGTATATAGTTGAGTCAGTTTTTAAATTCATTCTTACAATGTTTGTCTTTTAATTGGCGAATTTGGACCATTGCTATTTATGGTAATTATTGATATAGCTTGGGTAATATTTACCATATTTGTTACTTCTTTCTATTTATTTTCTTTGTTCTTTTTGTTTTTGTCATCTATACTGAACAAGAACAACAACAACAATACATTTTCTGCCTTCTGTGATATTAATCAAGCATTTTGTATAATTCCATTTTCTCTTCTTTCCTAAGATATCAATTATATTTCTTTAGGTGTATTTAGCTCCCTTAGAGTTGACAATGTATATTTACAACCAATCTGGTTCCACTTTCAACTAAAGCAACACTTCTTCACAGGTGGCATGTGTAATTTACAATAAAAGAATATTCCTGATTCCTTCCTCACATCCCTTATGTTATTGCTTCCATTTGCTTGACTTCTGCACAACTATATAGTATACATATATAATATCAAATACATTGTCACATAGTTGCTATTCTTTTTTGAATAATTTTTTGTCTCTTACATGAACGAAGGATAAGAATAATAAGAATTTTCTTTTACTTTCACATTTATTTCTGATGATTTTCTTTTTATAATATAGATCCAAATTTTTGACCTATTTCATTTTCTTTCTCCCTCTAGAACTTCTGGCAAATCCTGTGGATCAGGAAAATTTTAATAAAGAATTGAAACATATTCATTATTTTTCTTAGCATCCCAAATTATTTCCTACCATTATTTTTCTATTTTATAAGAAGATTTTATTGATTTAATAGAATTAATTGACTTAAATATTTAAAAAAAATTAAACCATATGCAAATTTTCTGATTATGACTTGCATTGTTTTTTAGTAGTCTTTTGATTAATTCATCTGCTCAATATTTGCTCAATTCAATGACTTCAATATTTGATATATGACAGTAATTTTTGCTACATGATGAAAATACATGAATAAAAATAAGGCAAATAAGGCAAATCTTCTCATGATTTACTCCAGTACAAGAAATCTAAAAGAAGTTAGCATCAATGTTTCCATTTCACATTCATTCAAAAATATTTGGGTTCCTATGATAATAGCCCTATGAATGGAAGAAATTAATGAAATTTCTTCAAAACTTAAATCTCATTTTCATATTATCTTTCATGTTTATCATTATACAAAATATCTTAAACCCATTTATTCACCTTTCAACAAAAGCTATTGCTACCATGAATACCCAAAGTAAAATTATTCTCAGACTTCTTTAAATGTTGGATTCAAAGTTCTATTTTCCTAATAGTTATCACATCTTAAGGACAGTATGTACTCCTAAATGATCAATATCCACATAAATATTCTATCATTTATATTTAGACTCTTGCCAGCAACAATTATTACAACTCTTCTACATGACCTGAAAACCATCTTTAAGAGAGTTTCCTAAAAGTCAAATGCTGTTCTGATTTCCAGTTGCCATCTCTTCTATATGCAAAAATTATGGAAAATATTAGATTTATGTTTTTTCATTTAATTTCAACCACAAGTAGTAAGTGTACCCACACTTGTCCTAGAAAAAATGTGTTAAATAAATATACACAAAATATATGTGTATATTAAGTTTAACATGCCATTCAATATTCCCCCAGATATAGAAACCACATAATTAGTGACTTGGCAAAGTGTTGTTGAGCAAGCAACAAAGATAGTCATTCTTCACATGTAACAACACAGAAGGATTTAATATAAAAACAAATTTGTAACCTATCATAGAGACAAGAAAATGATATTCTGTAATTATTTATGTGACTTGCAGCAATGTGAGTTTTCTATAATGCTAAAAGAGCAATTTATTTTGTTTAAATGTATTTTATCTCCTTAGAGGAAATAACAGCCAGTTCTATCTATACAACCAAGGAACATATTTTGTTTCTGAAAAGTCTCAAGAGCCCCGGAAGACAAGATTGTGCTGAAGTTTGAACATGAAGGATGTCTATAAAGGATATTTGCAGAGATGTTGAGATAAATAAAGATGAACCCTGAAGAATTATCCAGCTCTCAAGAGTAATACCATATTCCCAAATATCTGTTTCTAGAAGTGAACACTTCACAGTCTCATTATCCTCATAAAACAAAGGACAAGGAGTTTAAAACTGAATGTGTAAACTATCTAGAAAATCATTTCATGGGAATAAAATGGTATTTTTATTCCCTTTCCAAAATAATTCTATGTCAGAAATTCTCTAATAGATATGGTCTATGAAACAAAGGTACTTTTCTGTTTCAAAATACCATTTCAATTTAGATTTAATCAGCAGGATATAGAGGATCCCAAAAGCCACTATTATCTCTCTTTTGCTTTGTGGAAACATGTTGTATATATTTCCACCTAGGTGCAGATGAAGTATTGACATGGACACCAAGGGGAAGGAAAAATGACACTGCAAGAGAAATCTGTTCCCCAACTTTCCAATTTAATTGTTCTTATATAAATGATCATAGATCTTATCTAATTGGTATTGATATGGCCTTTTAAGTTTTTGGTGGTTTTCAGATCTGTGTGTGGTCCAAAGGAAGTATTTAACACAGGGGTGGAAATAATTTCCACATTCCTTAATCCTAACGAATACATCTTGCTTACCCTTTTAAATTTAGTTAATGAATAGCAATCCGGCATTCACCAGGAGCCAGATACAGTTTTAGGTTCCAAAGGTACAATGAAATACAAGTCAGACAAGTTTCAGTTTTCGTGAATGTTAGATTCTGAGCCCAATTCTAATAAAAATAAGCTAATAAATCTATTTTCATATAGTGATAGGTGCCATGAAAAACACTGAATAGGGTCATATGACAAAAAGTGTTCTATCATGGTTGAAGATAGTGACTGTCTTAGAATGTTAAGGAAAAGAACCTTTGAGCCAGAAGGCACCAGTGCTTTCTGGATAGCAGAAGGCCAGTGCAGGGTTTTAAGGTGGAAAGGCTCCGTGTGTTCACCAGACTGAAAGGAGCCTTGTGAGTCTACAGCATGCAAAGCAGTTGGGAGACTGTCAAGAGCCAAAGTCAAAGAGACAGAGTTCTGGTTTTAGTTCATTTTAGAAAATTGGAACTGTAGTATGCTTTGAATACTTGAAGTTTCATCTAAATAAAGATCTACTAAGCAATATCCCCCATTGATATGTTTATAATATGTGTGAAGTGAAACCATTGGTATAAAAAAAGATAAGCTGAAATCAAGTATGCTATCTTTATGCTGAAATTTTGACTATTGAAATTCTCTCACTAAAAACTTAAAATTTACTCCAAAAAATAAATTGATTAATTAACAAATAATTAATTAAATATATCATGATTCTTTTGATGAGATAGGATTCATTATGGGCAATTAAGTATATTTTAATATGAAAATAATATTAGGAATCAGCTTCTATTGTCATTGATGTTCTTAAGCCTGATTATCCATTACCATAAGGCCTTGTGCTTGATACTACTCTTTAAAGTAGTACACTTAACAGTCAGTCAAGCTATCTTCTGCAATCACACTAACTAAATTAACTGAAAGTTATAAGCACCTTCATTTATAAATGAAGGTTGTTTATCATTAAAGAATAGGAAAATCCGTTGGATTTTTTTCATCCAACTTACTTGTTCTGCATATTTGCTACAAGTTAGTCATTAATCATAGCTTATATCTATTGCTAGATAAAAAGTTTGTGTTTTAACCATATTTTTTATCTTAAATCTTCTGATATAAGTTATGGGATATGAACTTTATATCATTTTTCTTATTTTTTCTCAGAGGGAAATTTTTCTTTTGTACTTCTTATATTCTAGACAATGTATACCTACATCTGGACTTTTTTTTAAAGAGGCCATGTCATCTCTCTAAGCGGAGAATTGTAAAGAAATAAAAAGATATTCCTAACATGTCCTTTTTGGTGTTTAGCTCAGTTGGTAGAGTATTGCTCTATGCTCTCTGAAGCCACAGGTTTGATCCCAGCACTGCGAAAATGAGAGAAGGACAACATGACAATACACTCCAATAGCAATCCCAAAATAATCAACCATTGAAAACTCTATGAGGGTCACTATGAGTCAGGTTTGACTCTAGGGCACCTAACAACAACATCATGTCCTTACAAATAAATAACTGCAGACATTTCTGCTGTTTCATGTTTTAGGTTTTATTTTTATTTACTAAAGAATATTCACCTACTCTTTTCTAGGAGCCAGATATTTCCTCATATATTTTACAAATAAGGAGTCATTGAATAAAATATGGTGATAGTACTGAAGTGACAATACATATACACAGAAAAATTCATGAAACCTGCATATAATTTTCATGAAATCATCTTGGGAATTCTCACTTATTAGTAGTTAATATTATCATTAGCTTTTTAGAAAGAATACTTTTGAAAATGAATTTGACTTATTAACAAGATTGAAGTTTTTATAGCATGTAATAATTGCTTAGTGTTAAAGGAACACAGGTCAAAGAAGTAATTGATTTTGGAGAAAAGAATGATGCATCTTTGCTTTTTAAGTTTTTAAGTTTGAGAGGAGAGCAGAACTTACCAAGATGTACTCCTCTGTCCTTATGAGCTGTGAAGACCATCAAGGTCTCAAACAATGCCAACATCAGGACATGCAGCTATTATTAACTTTTTAGGTCAGCCAAAATTCAGTCATGACCATGCTAAGGGATTGACTGACAGACCAGCATATTACTACAAATGCCAACACCATGGTTAATGACAACAGAAGGGGAAGAAATTTTCAAATTAAGAAAAAAAGATACTGCTTAATGAAGGTTAAAATGTCCATTTGTTAAATCAAGGGTTTCTACTATGAATAGATCCATCAAGATAATTAATGTGTTTTTACATTTCACAGTGTTGCTGCAGTTGTGTTTTACATGAGAAAGCAAAACTTAGAAGACGTTTCTATTTAAAATCACAAAAGAAATATTGACTGGAAGTAAACTGTTATGACAATAGAAGGTTAATAATAAGCACAAAATTTTAATTTGCTAATGATGGAACCATGATATATTGTTTTCTACTTAATCAGATAGAGGCTTCCCTCATGCAGGCATTAATACTGATATTTTGTTTCCTTTCCCATAACATATCCTAAGATTCCATGGAAATTCTAGGCCTTAAATAAACCCATTTTAACCATGGTGCAATGTCAGAGAATGAGATCTAGCATAATTTTATTGTACATGCTGGCAATAATTGCACCTATGTTATTGTTATTAGGTGCCACTGAGTTGTGTTCAACTCATAGTGGCCCTCATAGGTTTTCAATGGCTGATTGTTTGGGGACTGCCTTAGGAGTGGACTGCGATGTCCTTCTCTCATTTTTGAGGTCCTAGGAATCAAACTCAAGACCTCAGAGACTGCAGAGCATTGCTCTACCAACTGAGCTAAATCCTAGCCCTACTTGCACTACCCTAGCCTATTACTTGCCCTACTTGCACTAGCCTAGCCCTACTAGTCCTACTTGCACTAGCTAAATCCTAGCCCTACTTATATTAATTCTAAATTGTACCATGTTTTAAATTTACAGGTATCTCATCAGTACTGAGTTACTATAATTAATAGTATAGGTTATTGAATTTATCAGCCCATATGTTGTAGAGAGCCTGCAAGGAGATACTTTTCTTAGAGAATTGGTAGGAATTCCACATCTCTACTGCCTCCAAACCTACTCTCACTCCCTAACTGAGCTACAGATAGAATATGAATCTGATCCAAGATGGGATGATTGAATTATCTCTCTTATACACTTGAATTTGGGCCAAGGAAAGTGAATCTGTTAACAGTGTGGATTTAAACTTGGCAGCTCATATTGACTTTGAGGGTCGAGGCTGACATGAATGATCTTGAGTAAACACAACAGAGACATGCACAAATTAAAGAATAATCATGAAACCATGCATAAGAAAACTGAAGTGGCTTCCCAGAAACCCCAAAGATTAGAAAGTGGAGTAGATGAAGAGACTGTTATATTACACTTTCCCATTATTTGTGTTATTGTTTTTAGTGTGTTTTTCTAAAATCCCAGGTGCTTAAATGCTGTGAGATACCTCATTAAGTTCTTATTGTCTTCTCCCCAACTCCTGCCAGCCATGTCTATTTGAAATCAAATGATCCCTATTGAGACACATATCACTGTATGATATTATCTTCCATAGATAATAGGGTTTTGTGTGAGGAGGTGTGAGAAAGGAAGAAAAGAGGAAAGAGGGAAGTGAGGTTGGACTAAGTAAGTATGAATATTCTTTTTAAGTCTGAGTCTGGTGTCCCTCTCAAGAAGACAATTCTGATTCCAAATAATTATCACTTGTATTACAATGTGTGTAAAATTTCCCACCTGTTACATAACATAAAGGTGGAACCTCACCCACTTTATGTTTTTGCAAGGGCTCCAAATCCTTACTGCTGGTGCTGGGCCACCTATTAGGTCTTAGACCATTTGAGGTATCATAAAAAATACTATAAAGTAGGTAGTCAAAGCAGTCTGCTTTGTGGTTCATAGAGCTTCTGGCTCATCCTCAAATGATGGAAAGAGTGAGGAAGTCTCTCTGGTTCTCTTTTATGTGGGGCTGGGGTGTAGCTTACTTTGTACAGTGCTGTTCTGCTCCCTCTGAGGCCCTGTGTGCAAACCCCAGCCCCCCAAAAATTGGAGAAGGGCAAAAATGGGAGCAATCCTAAGATAATCAGACATTGAAAACCTTATGAGGGTCACTATGAGTCTGACCCAATTCGACATCACCTAACAACAATAAACGTCACCTCCCAAAGTCTCCACTTCATAATACCAACACTTTGAGGTAGGATTATAATATATGAGTTTGAGGGGGGACATAAGCATTAATACCATAGCCCACATAGAACATATGAAAGGACTGTAAGGCTAGTCAGAGAGCTGTGATATATCACTCACCATTAGACTATTTAAGAGAAGAGTAACGATTCATTGCACCAAATATTAGGGATTTCTGTGGAGAGAGTTACATGATTCCTGGGCAAATCATCCCTCTGAGGGCACATTTGGCAAGTTGCACTGCCTCAGTAGCTCTAGGTGTGAGAAGATGCAAAAGTCTGACCTAGAATTTCTTTTATTGGCAGAAACTGGGATAGAACTGAATGTGATTTAAGAGCAAGGAAAGAGGAACACAAAGTACTTCTACTTATGGCACAAATATGTAGGGCTTCTGTGGACAAACACAATTTTTCAAATTGTAGCTAGACTTAAAATAACTGGGACAAAGACTGACTACAGGTTTGCTCATCAGAGTTGGGAACAAAGAAGAAAAAGTCAAAATAGACTGAAACCCAGTAGCATAAAAGAAGAAAGCTATTTCTGGAGTTCATAGTAGAAAGTCCAGATTCTTCAATAAACTATTTAAAGAATTCTGAAGACCTACTTTCTAGCCTGGATGTTCAGAGAAATATCCTTCTGGAAAATATGAGTATTTAAACTCCAAGGTTTCCATGAAAGCTATTTGAATACTTCTGTAAATTTCAACTGGGCAGATTCAAGTGGACATCATACTTAAGGTCTTCTTGCCATAATCTAAGTTTCTGTTCTGCTGTGTACTTCTCATTAAGAATTTGTTTATCATTCCTCTTAGTGTGAATCCTCTAATCAACCAAAGATCAGATAAAGGTCAAACCAGCTCTTATTTCTTATTTATAAATGGTTTCTTTTGGACTAGAAGTTTAAACTGACATTAGTAAATAGCACAACTAATTGCAAACTCCAGACTTTCCTGAAAGTTATCTATAGTACCTTTAGAGTTCTGCTCTTCACTCTCTGATGACAGCCCCCCCCCATTGGATCCTCAGCACTCCAAAAATGGAAGAAGGACCTGGCAATCCACTCCCAAAACAATCCCAAAACAATTAACCATTGAAAACCCTTTGTGGGTCACTATGACTCAGACCTGACTCAATGGCACCTAACAACAACAACAACAACAACAACAACATAAACCTAGCAGAGATTTCCTCCCACTTAACTCCTGACATCTACCACTATTCTTGAGGAACAACATGTTGTAAAAAGAGGTATCGTTTTATCTTTCACTACCAGACAATGCAGTGAGATAGGTAGGAAATGGAGTTAGCAATTTGTTCAAAAAAATTGACTGTAGTATATTGTAGCAAAATGGAAAAGCAAATGTAACTTTTCTTCTCAAGACATCATTTTTGCTATCATCTTTGAGTAATCAGTGATGTATCAGATGTTGTTGTTAGGTGCCATTGAATTGGGTCCAACTCATAGTGAACCTACATACAACAGAAGGAAACACTCCCCAACACTGTGCCATGCCTACCACTTTGTCAATGCGTCTCTGCTATTCATAGGGTTTTTGATGGCTGATGGTTTTGGCAGTGGGTTACCCGGTCTTTCTCCCTAGCCTGCAGCACCTGGTGTTCCCAAGCAGTCTCCCATCTAAGGACTAACCAGACCAACCTTGCTTAGCTTCCAGGATCAGGAGGGATCAGATGCCATGGTTCTATAGCTGCAAATGAAATGATGGATCAGATAGGCTCTTAAAATTCCCTTCTGCCCCAGTATTTTACAGATTTATTTACTCGCATAACAGAATAGCAGATTCCTAGGCCTACCATCTCTATTTATCAACTAAATTGTACATTCATTTCCAGACTTTCCTTTCAGAACAAGGTTAATCAAGGTTGCATGGGATCACACCTGTCTGGTTAAACCCACTTACATTCATTTTTATTCATTGCCACTGCTAATGTTTATTACTATTTGTGTGCAAAATCTAACACCTTAAGCATCTTGAAAAAAGAAGATCATCAAAAAGAAAGCTATGGTGAATATATGTATTTTTCCTCTTCAGAGAAGATTTGATTTGCAAATATACATCCTTTTTAGCAATAAAATAAATGGGGTTATCCAAGAACATGGATGAAGTTCTTTATTCATAATTTTAAATATAAGGCCATTTATCTCTGAAGAGATCAACATTTATACTCTATCTCATGAAATTCAATATTTGAAGAGTGCTTGAAATTTTAATAAAAATGATAGTAATAAGCATTCTTTTCAATTACAGTTCTTGGCAATTGCTTTTTTCCTTCATTTTCAAATTCAAATTTTAAGTCTTTTATGAATATAATTATTAGAAAAAAGACTTGCTGTGTTTCTATTTGTTTTCAAATGAATAGTATCAGAATATAATATATTGTTGAGATGAAGACTATTGAATGTCACATTCTGAGAATGCTTACTTCATTAAAAATCATGTGACTTCTCTGTTTCCCAAATTGATTAATGGTCTTTAGGAAATTTGTCAAATTTATTTAAGTAGTTTTTCATGCTTCCCTTTTTAAATGTTTTATGTCCTTGAAGATAAATTGAGTTTTTGCCTTAGAATACACACACAATAATTTTACCCTTTCTGATAGCTTGACTAGCCAATTTAGTTGATGCAAACATACATATGCACAGGGACACATGCACACACACTCACTGCAACAATAAATAAAAATACACCATAAGAAAAATAGCAGAAGACAATCAACTGGTGGTTAGAGCTAATACTAAGAGTTTGATACCTTCATAGCCATTCCTTATTAATTTCAGATAAAATATTTATAGAATATTAATACTAATGATAATGCTGTACTGTAGCCAAAAATTAGCTGTCATTATCCATCTTGATTTTGTCTCCAATCAGCTAATAATCTGAAATAGCAAGTTCTTTTCTTTCTTCTTTTCTTTCTTTTTCCACCTTTTCTTTCCTCTCTCTCTCTCTCTCTCACACACACACACACACACACACACACACACACACACACACACACACATACAATCTCTCTGTTGCTAGGGATCAAACTCAGACCTGTGCATGTTAAGCCAGTGCTCTATCACTGAGTTACTTCTCCAGCATTCCAATAGAAATTTCTATAGAAGTCTGGATGTGACATGTAATAGACTATTATGGCAATCAAACTAAATGTAATGAGTGAATCAAAAAAGATAGTTGCAGTGTTTCTTGAAAGGACTATAAGCTGGGTGCAGTGGCTACCACACTGAAATCATGCACCTGATGGTAGAAGAAGATTAAGTACATTTATTTATTTTATGTATTTTATTAAGAATTTCACTTTCAGACAAAAGAATAAATAGGATAAATGTTTTAAACACCAAAAGTGCACGGATACTATTAACTTCAAATTACATGTTTTTGTATTCAGAAGACTTAGGGATGATTGTTAATGATTTCCTTCCTATATAATGTTAGATATTTTTATGTAGAAAAGTTTCTCAGAAGTGCTTAATTTCTGTTCTTTTTATGGTGGTTGTTTTTATGGTGGTTTAGTGCTGGTGGTGGTGGTTTTGTAGACTTCTGAGTCAAGAATATATGAAGGCAGTGCTTAGGTGAAGTGAGCAGCATGCATTTGGTGGATTATTACTGACTGGTATGGTTTCCAAATGGTATGTATGGTTAAACTAATAATGATGACTTCTTGATTTTAAGCCTTTGGATACCCCACAAATATCATTTGTGAATGAAAATATGGCACATTTGAAGTTTTAAGACAGAATTGCTCATTAGCAAATTCTGTTCCTTTGAAATTGTACTTGTTAAAAGCCCAGAATTTCCTTTTTCTGCCTTTACGTTATGTACTAGGTACTCTCCAGGATATCAGTGGAAGAATATCTAAATTAAGCACTCTGCTATCCTTTGGTAAGCAGTGGAAAACTACTGAATGTCACATACATTTCCAATATTAGACTGGTTTACCAGGCAGCATACTAAGGGTAGAACAAGTTTTACATTCCTTTCCCTATTATTTGTGCTTTCTTCTTGACCTGAAAATTGTAGGAGTCAGCATATTTATTTCAATGGCCAAATGTTTGTTGTTGTTGCTAGGTGGTGTTGAGTTGTGTCCCACTCTTAGCAGCCCTCAAAGGGTTTTCAATGGCCTATTGTTTCCAGGATTGCCTGGGGAGAGGATTGCCAAGTCCTTCTCCCATTTTGCAGTGCTGGGAATTGAAGCCAGGATCTCAGAGACTGCAGAGCACCACTGTACCAACTGAGTGAAACCCCAGTCCCCAGTGGCCAATTAGAAACCAATTATTTTACACCTTGACATTGATCTCTATTTTTTTTTTTTCAGTACTGAGGACTGAACCCAGAGCCTTGCACTTGCATACTTTGCAACTGCTGGACCACTGGGCTGCACCCTCAGCCCAATTTTTTACTTTTGAGACAGGGTCATACTAAATTACACAGGCTGCCTCTAGTGTGAAACTTGTGATCCTCCTGCTTCCACCTCCTGAGTCGCTGGGATTACAGGTATGTGCCACTGTGCCTGGCTTTGATCTCTATTTTAAAAATGTTTAATTTCACACTTAAGAACACCAAAAAATTTTAACCAAATAAAATCAAATCTTTATATTGATTTATATTAAACCAAATATTTAAACATCATGATTTTGCAAAACTTTTTTTAAGGAATTGTCTTTGTTCACAGTTTCTCTCTTTATCAAATAAGTAGTCAATTGTGGCTGGTGCCTCTAATGTCAGCAAGTGGAAAACTGAGGCAAGAGGATTGTGAGTTCAAGGCCAGTCTGGGTTATGTACTGGGATCCTGTCTCAAAAAACAAAGTTAAAAAAACTTTATGTGAGCTATCAATAACTGTGGACCTTTCTAATATTTGGTGTACACATGCTCCTCCTTTTTTTTCCTGAAGCAATAGCATTGTAATTAGAAATTTGATAAAGAAAATCTTGTCTTCAACCTCTCATTAATTGTTTATAAATAGTTCCTTGTAGGAGTGTGGCTGCAGTGCTCAGTATTCCTTGTCGCAGGGATCTACAATACTCCCAATCCATCTGCGGATTGTTTCTATATCTCTACGTGCATTTCACCCACATGAGGAAGTAGTCTGCATGCCTTTTGCTGGTGGGAGAAAAATTTCCCAGCAGGAAGCAGATGTACAACTAAAAATGTGTCTCAAATTAGTAAATAACATAGAGAAAGATCTATGGTTTCTTACCTTGAAACATCACCACTCTTCTGGCTGTATAGTTTCACTGCTTAATCATTTTACCTTTATTTCCACACATACTATAAGAAATGTTTAAAGAGAGAAATAAAGATGAAAAATTTAACCTTTACCATTCAAGTCAGCTTAGTTTGTAAGAGAGGGTTATAGGACTTTCCTTTGTGACTCCATTCAATCCATACATTTAAAATTTGATTAGTATATCCATTTCTATTTATTACCTACATATTTCAGTGGAAGGTAAGAAAAATCAAAGCAAAGACTTTCCCTTTCTTGTACATCAGTCTATCCCACATATGTTCACTGGCTCTAAGAAACTTATTGTATTGCTGATGATAGAAAACTGGGTGTTTAGCAGTCAGTATTACATGCTACTTTGTGAAAACTGTGTAAAAAGAATTTTATATAGTAGGACTGCCTGCAGCCATACCCCTGTGACATCTGATCCCATCAGATCTCAGAAACTAAGCAGGGTCAGGTCTGGTTAGTACCTGGATGGGAGACCACCTGGGAATACCAGGTGCTGTAGGCTTAGGAGATGAATCAGGCAACCCACTCCCAAAAATCAATCCACCATTGAAAACCCTATGAACTGCAGAGAAGCTCTGACAATAGTGTTTCATCTGTTGTATGTAGGGTCGCTATGAGTTGGATACTGACTCAACAGCACCTAACAACAACAAAAACAAATAGTAAGACTGTTTAGAGAGGAGAGGTCAGAGCTCTGAGAACTGTTGAAGAACATGGGTCTGTATAAGTGAGCACAACCAACTTTACTACCATAAGCTATTTTCTTTGAAAGATTTGTTGAAAATATTCTATGAGGTCCTTGTAGGAGTTAGGTTATTCTTATTTATTAATGAATTATCCCTCTGTGACATCCTGGAGACAATATGAAATAGTGGAGCTAGTAATATATTTCTTTATATAGTTAAGTTTTTTATTTTATATGTATAGAAAATAGAGTGTTTATCCTTTTAATAATTTTCTATGTAAACTCTGTGTGTGTTGGGTGTGCATGTGTACTTTTATAGGAAGAACTGAGAACTAAAAAAGAAGATATCTTTCCACAAACAAATACCAGTTTCCACATAGCCAATATACAACATTGGGGCAGGCACAGAATAAATGTTATAGACAATACTATTCAAAAAGGGAAAAAAAGTCAATCTTTCACAGCAATTCTGAAATCTCATCAAACATATGTTGCCCAGTCCTTGATTCAGGCTCAGTACCATAACCTTGAAGTTGTTCTTGATAGATCTCTTTCTACCCTCAAAAGTCTTGGTTCTAACCCTTGAATTGTCCTTTACTTTCCTCAAGAAATGGCATTGTAACTGAGTAGTTTTCATAGCTGTCTTTATGTCCAAATTCCTTAGAGGATCCCAAGACATCGTTTTATCTTGTACTACATCTATTTCTTTGAGAATATGCTGATACAATTTCTTTAAAAAGTTTATATGTTTCTTCTGATTCAATTTGTAATCCACCCCATTAGAGAAAGACATCTCCGCAAATGTCTTATAGTTAAGTATTTATCTGTCTTTGACTCCCTGTGTGACCACTGAGGGAAAATGTTCTTAAGCTTTTCTAAGGTACTATTATATAATAAGAAAAATCTGTAAGGCATACCCTGAAGATAGTTAGAAAATCTTTTGTCAATTTACAAAAGTCTATGAATAATTATTTGAGATATTTCTGGTTATTAGCAAAGAATTGTATAGAATAATCTATTATTTCATCTTTTTCCTGATGTCATTCCTTAGTTTGAGAATAATCTTCCATCTGGAAAATCTGGGTATGAGATATACTTCCCAAACTCACAAACACCGAAATTATTTCTTTTAAATGTCCCTGATGCAATGGAGGTCTAAGCATCACTGTTGTTGTTCGGTGCCGTCCAGTCGAGTCTCACTCATAGAGACTATCATAAGGATTTTCAATGGTTGATTGTTTGGAGATTGTTGTGGGCAGAGGATTGCTACATA
>VMDO01002032.1:107500-160514 GCA_007922755.1 Pedetes capensis
GTAATTGAAAAATGTAATACCCTGAACTTTTTGAAATGAGACAGTCCTGATATAAATTAATATTTCACTAAAATTCTTTTTTCAACAAAAGTCTCTTGAAAATGTCATTGCCTGAGGAGTGTGGATAATTCTGAATGGATCATGAAGATAAGCTGTTCTTGAGACTTAAAAATGTGACAGTGCTCTTATAATAGAGAATGAGTACCACCAAGTTTTTTCTGTTAACTTGTATAGTATGTATGTAGTTCCTTTAAACTCAGTTTTAATAAGACTTTAAAAATGCCCAAAAGGCACTTGACTGAATGAAAAGATAATTATTTCATAACAAGTTATGAAGATATTCATTCAATGAGTAAATGTTTAGGGATGTACTATCCTGCTTTTGTGGTCTGAAAGTATTTCCAAAGAGATTCCAAAATCATTCATATTCTTTTCACTAAAAGTAATGAAAAAGTTGCATGCACACACACACATAAAGAGAGAGATTTTATACCTTTCTAAAGATTTTTTGATTCTTTTAAGTGGGCTAGTTTTTCTAATTGGTGAATTTCTCCTCCATGAGTATCTTCCATTCACTTCAAAAATACCTTTATTTTCCTTTCCAATGTTAGCAATGTCAGCCAGTTCTACTGGCAATGCTAACTTTGGATGGTTAATTATGATGCACTTAAAAAGTATATTCATGGATAAATGTTTACCTTTGAAAGCATCTGTCCCAAATCTTTCTCCATTTTTCCTCAAATTGTTGGAAATTCTGAAAGCAACTGCTAAAATGAGAAAGTTGTCTTGGAATGGGATTTACTGGCTGTTGATTCATTAACACCTTTAGGCAAATTAAAATTCCTCCCTTAAGATATCCAACCTGCTTGGATTACATTGGATATGATGTTGTTTTCTGCAGCTGTAGCACTGTGGTGTCTGATCATGGTAGATGACCAACCATTTCAAGAGGTTGCATATGAAGAGGAATCAATGGTATTGAAGGACAAAGTGGAAGCTGCCTTGAAAGAATTGGTGAAACATGAGGCCCCAGGAATTGATGAAGTACCAATAGAAATGTTTCAACAAACACATGCAGTATTGGAGGTGCTAACAAGATATGGAAAACAGCTACCTGGCCAACTGACAGGAAGAGATCCATGTTTGTGCCTATTCCCAAAAAAGGGGATCAAACTGATTGTGGAAACTATCAGACAATATCATTATTATCACCCACAAGCAAAATCTTACTAAAGATCATTCAAAAGCTACTGCAGCAGTATATAGACAGGGAGCTGCTGGAAAATCAAGCCGGATTCAGAAGATGGCAGGGAATCAGGGACATCATTGCTGATGTCAGATGCATATTACCTAAAAGCAGAGAATATCAGAAACATGTCTATCTATGTTTTATTGATTATGCAAAGGCATTTGACTGTGTGGATCATAACAAATTATGGATAACACTGCAAAAAGTGGGAATACAAGAGCACCTCATTATACTCATGAGGAATCTGTACATGAAAAGGAGGCAGTTGCTCAAACAGAACAAAGAAACACTTCTTGGTTTAAAGTTAAGAAAGGTTTGCTTCAGGGGTGTATTCTTTCACCATATCCCTTCAATTTATATGCTGAGCAAATAATCTGAGAAAGTGCAATTTGGGAGAAAGAATATAGCATCAGGTTTGGAAGAAGGCTCATTAATAACCTGCATTATGCAGATGACACAACTCAGCTTGCTGAAAGTGAAGAGGACTTTAAACATTTACTGATGAAAATCAAAGGTCATAGCCTTCAATATGGGTTGTAACTGAACATCATCAACAACAACAAAAAGTCCTTACTACTGGGTCAGTATACAACTTCAAAATAAATGGAGAAAAAAATGAGGTTGTCCAAGATTTTGCCTTACTTCTCCCTACAATCAACTCAGGTGGAAGCAGCAGCCAAGAAATCAAGACACATTGCTTTGGGAAAAGCTTTGGCAAAAGATCTCTTTAGAGTATTGAAAAGTAAATACGTCCCATTGAAGAGGAAGGTGCATCTGACTCATGGCATGGTATTTTCAATTGCATCACATGGTTGTGAAAGCTGGACATTGAAGAAGGGAGATAGTAGAAGAATTGATGCTTTTGAATTTTGGTGCTGGAGATGATTATTGAATATACCATGGTCTCTCAAAAGAACCAACAGCTCTGTCTTAGAAGTGCAACCAGAGTGTTCCTTGGAAGCAAGGATGGCTAGACTGTGTCTTAGGAATTTTGGACTTGTATTCAGGAGAGACCAATAACTGGAGAAGGATATCAAGTTTGGGAGAGTGACAGGTCAATGAAAAAAAAAGGAAACCCCTCCACCATGGATTGACAGATTGCAACAATTAAACATAAATAAGATCATGTGCCTGGCACAGAATGGGAGAGTGTTTCAATCTGCTCTACATAGGGTTGCTATGAGTTGGACTCCACTAGATGGCACTGAACAACAATGTTGTTATTAGGTGCTGTAGAATTGGTATCCAACTCATAGTGACCCTACGTACAATAGGCGAAACAGTATTGTTAGTGCTTCCCTGTTATTCATAGGATTTTCAATGGCTGATTGCATTTTGGGAGTGGGTTGCCAGGTCCTTCTCCCAAGCTTACAGTATCTGGTGTTCCCAACTGTTCTCTCATCCAAACACTGACCAGGCCCAATCCTGCTTAGCTTCTGAGATTTGATGGGATTGGATGCCACAGTGGTACAGCTGTAGGCCACATTGGATATGTGAAAAAAGAAAAGGATGTATTAAGCTTTAGTTATTTCTGATGTGAATACCTCAACAGAGTAGAGGTCCTCAGTGTGAGACCACAGTTGTTGATACAGAGTAAATACACATAAGGGGCTACTTATGGAAGAGAAGAGAACCATAAAGAGGGACCTACATGACAGTCATATCTAGGCAATTCTTAGACCAGTGTTAGCTTTACCGAGAAAGCAAATGGCCATGGAATTAAATTCAGGGAGCCACACCACTCTAATGTCTTCAAGTTTTAATTGCACTCAGCAAAGAGAGCTAGAGCACTTTACAGTACAGAATTTGTAAGGGAAAAATTACCCTTTTCAATTTTTTAATTTTCAATTCTGTTCTCTTTTGAAAGCAGTAAAGAATCTTTGATATCCAAGTCACTTTGAATAGAAGGTCTTAGATCTTGCCTTTGAAGCCATATATGTAATCAACATGGTCAGGGTCAGGTTAAACTAGTTATAAAGCAACCGTGTTTATATTCTTGGGACATAATCCTCTTGGGGTCCTATAGGATCATTGAGTAATATTAACATCTTGACAAATTTGATACATTTTATAAAGCATGTACACAAGAATTAAGTATTTGAAATTTAATTAAACTCTCAGGTTTAACCAGCTGTTTAAAAGTCAGCCTCTAAATATCCTATCACCATGTGCCCCACTGCGTTGGTAACTCTTCCAGGAATGGAAACTGATGCGATACTTCCAAAGTATTGCCATCCTCTCAAGCTCTCCTCTACCCTAGGAGAATTTTCCTGGAGAAACCTGTAAAGAGGAGGAAGGCTTACTTGGACAAGCAGATTGGAAAGACTTGTCCATTTATATGATAGTAAAATACAAAAACTCATGATTCAAAATAACCCATGAATTGGTGCACAAACACAAAAAAACATGAGGTTGATAAAATTTCTCAACATACACTTTTTTAAAAAAATTATAATGTAAGGATGCATGAAGCAATAATGAAATTATGATAGCTCTGAGAACATTTTATTATGCAGAACTCATGTAAAGAAGTCTTTTTCTGGGCTTGGAAACCAGCTTATTCTGGTTACATCTGTATTTAAACATTGTTGCTGCTGGCAGAGAACTAACATCATTTCCCTGATGCCTTATAAACAGCACTACAAAAAATGTACTTTGGACTAATTGGAACCCAGTGGGGAGGAAGGCAGAGCAGACACTCTGACATGTCAACTTGAGTATTTCTCCAGCAAGTTTTGCAACCATTAGAACAAGCTGTTTTCTAAGTCAAGTTTTCTATTTCCCACTTTGTAATGAGAAAAGTAGCCAGGGACTTCTCAGTTATCAATGTGTCCTGAGATAGAAAGGAAAAATGACACCACAGAAACAACAAGAAACTCTGAAAAGTGGACAGAAAGCTTCAAAAATTATGTTATTGTTGCTGTTGTTATTAGGTGCTGTTAAGTCATGTCTGACTTATAGAGACCCTCATAGGGTTTTCTTTTTCTTTTCTTTTTTTTTTTTCAATACTGGGGGTTGAACCCATGGCCTTGCGCTTGCATACTCTACAAGTGCTGAACCACTGAGCTGTGCCCCCAAGTCCACCTTTTATTTTTTCTTTTTACTTTTTGAGACAGGGTTTCACTAAGTTAAACAGACTGCCTCTGGTCTTGAACTTGCAATCCTCCCGCCTCTGCCTTCTGAGCCACTGGGATTACAGGAGTGTACCACCACACCCAGTGAACAAATATCTTCCTTTGGATTGAATAAGAAGTTTTTGGTCAGAAGTTAAAGTTTAATGAAAATTAAATTTAGTGTTTACATTTCATGATAAATGTACTTTTTCTCTCCTAATCTTGTTTCCACTGTGTTTGTTTGAGTTGCTACTTATATCATCAGTGGTCCCAGTTGAATAAGTGGCAGAGGACATAAGAAACCAGAAAGTATTAGGAGCAAATCAATTAAATCACATGCTCAGAAAGTCCTTCTTGTCTCTTACCCAAACCCTGCCCCAGCTCTCTGCTGCTCTGTGTGCTGACAAAGCTCTGGCTAGAGAAGAACCTTACAGCACAGGTGAGATCCAAATGGATAGAAATAAGGAAAGGACTGGAAATGAAAGGGCAGGACACAAAAGGTGAGGTTTATGGTCATTTTCCTATTAGTAAGTAGTTATCAATTACAAGAAATACTTAAAAGCTTATTGCGTGGCATCACTCTGCTGCTGGACTCTCTCAGGCCTCGAGCAGGAACCAGCAGCCAAAGACCTGTTATCTCTCTCGTGAGGGGGAGCCAAGCACCCAAGAGCCGCGCCGCCCGGAAATGAGGCTTATGCTCTGAGAAGCCTTGAGAAAGGCAGGCTCAGAGGGCAGCTCCTTGCTTCTTTTCTTCCCAATGAAGACTCCAAGTGCTCTACTCCAACAGCTCTTTATTTCTTCCTTGTCTGTCCCGGTGGAAGTAATGGACCCAGACTGCTCCATGTACTGCCCTTATATACTCTTCTGGGGCTTGCCAGGGACCAATCAGAGGCAGTCACCCCATACAGGTTTCAGCGAATCACAGGGGATATTCAAATTTGGTTTTGTAAAAGTAGCCAATCAGGGGTGGTCCCAGAACGGTCCAATCAGGAGCTGTTCTGGGGTTTGGAAACAGCCAATTGGTGTCGAGGGGTCTGAGGCAAGGGAATAGATGCCAGCACCATCTTGGAGAGTTCAATGGCCCTGAGTTCCTGGATGTAGGGCAAAGGTTACTACCTGGGGAGCAAGCCTTACTCCTCCAAGGGGCCTAGATAGGCCCCGGGATGAACTGCCTCTCTAGGTAGTGCCCTACAGCTTATTTGAACATGTTCCCATAGACTGAGGTAATTTATGGAATTAAATACAAGAAAAGCACTAAAATTATAATTGTAAAGTACTAAAGTTACCTAGACTGAGTTTCAGTCACTCATGAATTCATTCAGTTTCAAAACCCTTCTTCCATCCTGTCCATTAGATTTTCAGGAGTTCTATTATTTTCCTGTGTGGACTGTATAATTGTTTATGTTGTTGTTGTTAGGTACTGTCAAGTTGGGTCTGATTCATAGCAACCCTATGTACAACAGAATGAAACACTCTCCAGCACTGTGCCATGCTCAGCACTATGTCAGTGCTTCTCTGCTATTCATAGGGTTTTCAGTGTCTGGCTGTTTTTTTGGAGTGGGTTGCTGGGTCCATCTCTCAAGCCTACAGCACCTGTAGTTCCCAGGTGGCCTCTTATCCAAGTACTACCAGGCCCACCCTGCTTAGCTTCTGAGATCAGATGGGATCAATGCCATTGTGGTACAGCTGCAGGCATTACGGTTTATGGAAATATAAAATATGAATCTAAGAAATCCCAGATGTTCTTTAAAAATTTCAGTGTAGAAGTTGTGTAAAATTCTTATCATCTCTGGGAGGGTGGTCACTCCAGTTTCTACTTAAGAGTAACCAAATTCGCACCAAATAGTTTAAGGAGACAGTAGGTGGATATGTGATTCACAGGGGAAAGTTGGATGCTTAAAAGAGGGTGGTGTCAGAGCAATGAGTCTCCCAGTTGCCTCATCTAGCCCTTATGTCTCCATCCAGATGAATGCAGTTTCCATTGTCCTTATATGTCTCCCATCTGCTTTAGGGCCCTGGGTTGTTTTGTTTTTCCTAAGATCACTTCCATCTCAGGCACTGCCCATGTTCACAGCCCATGATGACTTCTGGGATCTACCACCATCTGCTCTCCTATGAGGCCTTTTAACTTCCTTCAACCTAGATGAAGAGTTGTCATCACAATTGTTGTTGTTGTTCATGATGAAGAAATAGTAAAGGCCTTGCTCTTAGAGGTGAAGTTTTCTCTGAAATTTCTATTTATGGGCTGGGTTCTCACTTTTCTCCCCAAGGCCCTAGGCTTTTGACACTCAAAAGCAAAGAATATACTTCCTTTCTTTATGTGTTCTTTTAGTACATAGACATGGCAGGAAATGAAAACATAAAGCTACCTATGCATTCAAATGTGGAGAAAGAATATGGAAAAGTGTTGGTTGACATTTAACAAATATCATTCCATTGTTTTGTAAAACCTATCTTTAGCTAATTCCAGGAGAGTGTTTTAATTCCTTTAAATTTACTTTTATATCTCCAAGTGCTCTGTGGGTTCCCTGCTAACTCTCATTCTATTCTCCTCATGATTTTAAGAATACCCTTCTAAGAATTATACATATCTTCCCTTATAGTCCTAAACATAGATTATTTTTTCATACACTGTCATCTTACCACCCCTGAGTCCTTATTTGTTGTTTTGGTGTTGTTATTGCTTTGTGTCTTGAGATGCTGGGGACTGAACTTCTGCCCTTGCCCATACTAGGGAAACACTCTACTACTGAGCTACATCCCCCACCACTGGGTCCTTATGTTCCTTTTCCTTCAAGCCTCTTTAGTCAGGTAAAAAATGAGTAATTTGATAATATAGCCAGGTTTACAGGTATAAACCTAGTCATAGTGGAAATTTCCTCATCCTCTGGCATAGTATATGCATCATGTACATCTGATTGAGGAAAAAAATTTAAGTCATTTTTGTGGGTTTTGAGATGAAAGAGGAGCCCCTTGGCACAAAGGTATCATTGGCCACTTGTGTTCTCTGTATAACACAGGATTCAGGCCTGAGCCCAATTACTGTACTCTTGAGAGTCAGCAGGGAAGATCACACTTTCACTGCTTCAGGAGGCTAATGAGTATGTCTAGAAAAGATACAATGTTGAGTTGGCAACAGATTTTACATAAAATCAAGGAAATAAATAAACACACCACATAGAGTAACCTGTTTATTGCGCTATTGCTTCAATGCAGTTTCCATTATAAGTAATAATTTGTTACTGTCTTAAAAGCTAAGGCTTCAGCTATTTCATAGTAAATGCATATTATCCAGCATGGCAGTAATGATCAATTAATCAAATAAATATCTCTAAGAACAGGGAACTATATATATAGTGGGAGAGGGAAGGAGCTATTGATTGCTGTTAGAGAGAACACTCTTGCAGAGCCTGTTAATGGCTCATTAATCTGCTTTTAAATTCAGAGTCTGCATTTGCATTTTGGAGGGAGGTGAGCACACGACAGCCTAAAAGTGTGGGTTTTTAAAAGAGAGATTATAACTCATGTGGAATGGTGCTTTTATAATCTCCTCTCTATACTTCTATGGTCTCTTCTTGAACCTTGACTGAGCTGTTATATTTGTGCACTGATAGTGTAGGTCTAGTAAGTGATGAGAGGGCTGGGATTTAGCTCAGTTGGTAGAGCTCTGTGCTACAGTCTCTGAGGTCCTGAGTTCAATCCCACTGCAAAAATGGGAGAAGGACCTGGCAATCCACTCCCAAGGCAATCCCAAAACAGTCAGAAAATTGAAAACCCCATGAGGGTTGCTATGAGTCAGATACCAACTTGAGAGCAACAACAACAGTTAAGTGATGAAGTGATGATGCAGATTCCTATTACTGAAAGAACATTTTTTCTGCTCATGAGGTGTTTTTCACCTCTGCTTTTGTGGTAGAGTTGGTGAAGCTAGTTAGGGAAGTAACAGTAAAATTAAAGCATTTACTGAAATGTACAGTTAAAAACATGTTCTGATCATTGGGTACAAGGTTATGAGTAAGAAGTTCTGGTGTGCCCTTGCACAGAAGGGTAACCAGAGATAGTGATTGTGTACTATATATCTCAAAAAGGTAGGAGAAAAGATCCTGAAGATTTTCACCATAAAGAAGTGATAAATGGTGGAGGAAAAAGATTTCACCTAATTATACAATGTATACATTTTTCAAAACATCACATGAGATATACATATATACACATACATACATACATATATATATATGTATATGTGTGTGTATATATATATATATATATATATATATATATATTTATTTATTTATTTATTTATATATATAATGTGTCATCAAGTTGGTCTGACTCATAGCAACCTTCATAGGGATTTCAATGTGTGATTCCTTTAGGACTGTTTAGGGAATGGGCTCCCAAGTCCTTCTCCCATTTTACTCAGTGCTGGGCCCACATAAGTATATACGGTGATTTTATATACCAATTCAAAGTAAACATAAATTAAAAATTATCTTCTAAAACTAAACTAAAGCATGTTATAAATGAAGAAATAAGACAGAACACATATTGGCTTATATTCTGAATCCCATGAGATAATAAGTCAGACTAAATAGGTTAGCTCATTATTAATGATGACTTTATTTAAATATTTAACCAAATATTGTTTGTACTGGGAAGTATACTGCATTTCAAAAGTGAGAACTTTATCACTAAATAAATGACATACATCCTTTTCCTATTAAATTTTCAAAGAAAAATTTTTGTGTGTGCAGTACTGGGGGCTGAACCCAGAGCCTTGAACTTGCATGTGTTGCCAGTGCTATACCACTGAACTGCATCCCCAGCACATTTTTTTTAACTTTTTGAGACAGGCTTTCACTAAATTTCACTAAATTGCCTCTGATCTCCGACTTGCAATTCTCCTGCCTCTGCCTTCCTAGTCACTGGGATTACAGGCATGCACCACTGTGCCCAGGTCTCAAAGAAAATTTCTGAAGAAACTAAATCATCCTCCTGTGTTAATTAGCTTGCTGCTGTGACAAAAATGCCTGATATAAACAACCTAAAAGTGGAAGGGCTATGTTGCTCATAGTTTCAGAGGTTTCACTCCATCCTGGTAGGGAGGGTGTGGTGGACCAGGGTGTGTTATCCAGGAAACAGAGAGAGAAAATACCTCCCCTACAGGCTTTCTTCTTTTTCCCTTTTCATTCCATCCATACCCCCAGCCTATGAGATGATGCCACTCACAATCAATGCATCCCTTTGATCCTTAGTCCTCTCTGGAAGAACCCTCAAAGACATATGCAGTGGTATGCTTTACTAATCTCCTAGATGCTTCTAAATCCAATCAAGTTGACAAGCAAAATTCACCATCTAAGCTCCCAAATAAATTTTAGTTTGTTTGTTTGGGAATAATATGGGAGAAAAAATAGAAGGAAAGTTAGAAAATACTCCTTTTGAATTTGAAGAAGAATTTTACAAGAAAAATTTTAATTCTTTCATTGAACTTTGGTGCATGACCAGCAAGATGAAATGACATGAATGACTAATTTCATATCACTACACATCCTACCCAGTTGCTTCTATATTTACAAAAATGACACTTATAATAAAGAAGAAGTACATAGCTTTATGGTATTTTGTTCATTTTACTTATATTCACAAAGGGAGAAAACTTTAGGATTGAATTTACATAGGCTGAGTTAAATTCCACATTAGAATCTATTCTACTTTAGAATCTACCCATCAATTTGTGGATCATGTGCCCTTCTTTTCATTGTAGAGCTGTTGTGGGAAGTGATTT
Source organism: Pedetes capensis (assembly GCA_007922755.1). Lineage (NCBI taxonomy): Eukaryota > Metazoa > Chordata > Mammalia > Rodentia > Pedetidae > Pedetes > Pedetes capensis. The sequence continues at coordinate 117,648 of VMDO01002032.1, forward strand.
CTGACATGGGAATAAAATTTAAAACACTGAAGTTATTTTAAAAGATAATTTTAAAGTATTCACCAATAGCTCTAACAAAATATTAGAGAAGTTACTTTATCTATCTAGTACTCAATTTTCACTTCTGCAAAACATGACATTGTCTAAAGATCTTTCCATCCCTAATGCTCTTTGATTGAGTATATTTATGAAATATAAATACATGTCTCCATTCTCTGTTGTCAAAATACATACTATTATACCCTGGGTGGAAGTGTAATAAGAATATGCCTTTACTATAATGTTCAACACTGTCTGTGGTGGAAGAGGATGGACACATCTCATTTGTTCTCATCCTGGGTCCTACATTAGGCACATTACATAGGTATGTCTGGAGAACATATATGGAAACGATTGTTGAGCCATTACTTGGTAAGTGCTCATATCTAAATCATTCATTTTGCAAAGATAATTGAGTAAACTGTTTTTTCCACGTTTTTCCCAAAAGTAAGGGCTTGAAATGAAGCCCATGTAACAGGGGAACCTTAAGAAACAGAAACAAATTGAAGTGGTATTCAATGAGCATTTAGAGAACCAATGAACATGTTACAAATCACTCAGAAAATTACTATACAATTCAGGATGGAATTCTTCTGCCTTTTCAATTATTAAGACAAAACAGAAAGACAGATAAATCCAAACCAGCTAATTTCACTTCCTCCACTTCTGGCAGTCCATCAGAGGACTCATAATGCATGAAACTGGAGCTGTTTCTATCTTTTGGTGAGACAAAAAATGGGAAAAGAACAGACATAACAAACTCTTCACCTCTGTTTTTATAATGGAGAGCTTTAGGCAAATATCTTTACTACTATAGGTCTATATTTGTAAAGTGTGTATTATTTGGAGTTGTACATTTGCTATATTATTTTCTGAATTTGTGTGTGTGTGTGTGTGTGTGTGTGTGTGTGTGTGTGCATGTGTGAGGCAGAGCTAGAGAGAAAACACACAGAAAGAAACAAATAGAGAAAGGCAGAAATAAGAGGCAGAAGAGAGAAAAAGAAAGAAGAGAGAGAGAGGTTACCAGTCATTTTAAAGATATTATAACAATTTAAATGATCCCTTATCTCTGAGCTTTCCACTGCCTTAATGAACATGCTTGAATAAAATGCAGCAATTTATTTGCTCATCACATTTGGAAAGCAAGGTTAAAGATAAGATTGTATTCCTCACTCAGACACTGAAACTTCATCTGTTGGTAGCTCCCAGAGCAATGACAGGATTAGTCTATTTGACCTCTAAGAACTCACCGCAAAGATTGTAATGTCTGGTGCCAATTACAATGTGGCCACTGGACTAGAGGAACTGATGTGATACAGCCAGCTCATTTCACCTCAGCTAACAGGAAATTGTCAGGCAGAAAGGGTTCTCTACTCCTTCCACCTCCAGCAATATCTAAACCAGTGTCCTGGAGGTGAAAGATTCAGTATATCCCATTACAGATCATTTCACCTATCGTGTTTCCCTGGGCTGAACTCATTCCAGACTGTGGAGTTTGAAATAACCTCAATGCTATCTCAAAAGAAAGTAACAATGGTCAAATTGTGAAAGAATAATCTAAACATTCTGGGGAAATTTTTGATATGTCAGAACTTTGTAGGATTTTATCTTAAAGCATTAATGCCAGTGGCAAAGGAAATATTCTATGTGCCAAAGTATATAGTAAGAAAATGATTTCATTATAAAATATGGCAAACTAAAATATGAATTGAAATTAGACATGCCTTAGTAAACACTTCATGTTAAACATGGAGTAACAGCCAAATTTATGTATTCAGGGTAGATTTACCTGGAATTGGTGACATTTTTAAGTGAAGATCACTTATGCCATATACATGTGGTGTTAATAACAGGCTCTAGACCTAGACCTGAATCCCAGCTTTACCACTACCTCCCTGTCTTTGTTGTTGGATTCCATTCAGTCCGGTCCAACTAATAGCAACTCTCACAGGGTTTTCAATGGCTGATTGTTTTGGGAGTGGGCTACCACATCCTTCTCCCATTTTGGCAGTGCTAGGGATCAAGCCCAGGGCTTCAGAGACAATACAGTAGTACTCTACCAACTGAGCTAAACCCCAGCCCCCTAGCTCACCATAAATGCTTACCTGTGCTTTCACTTCTTCATCCGCATAATCAGAAGCCTAATGGCTCCAAACTAATAAGGTTGCGGAAGAATTGCAAAAACACATACTTAAGATAGTACTTGGCACATAATGAATGCACACACATACAAAAATGTATAATTTGCCTTATTAAACATCAATTGTAATAGGAAAAAATTATATACATTTATATGTTTTTAAATTTGTCAAAATATGGATTTTTAGACTTTAGTCATTATTCTCACTTCCTTTTCTACTGCCACCACCAAATGATGGCACCAGCTACACTCCGCTCTAGGATAAACTGAGATTTTCCACTAGTCCTGACAAAAGGAAGCTGTACCTGGCTATAAATGTGAGTGTCCTGCACTTTGCGGCCCTGATGTAATGGGGAATTACTTTCCCTCTCTCTCTCTCTCTTTTTTTTTTTTTTAATAGAGTCTCACTGTATAGCCCACGCAGGCCTGGAACTCTTCATCCTCTAGTCTCAGCCCCCTGTGTGCCAAGATCACAGGCATGCACCGTCATGTCTGGCTCTACTTCTTGAATCATAGCCTTTGAATTTCAGCATATATCAATTGAAAGAAACTATCATTCACTTCACTCAAAAACAGTAACACTCATCAGGCAATCACACATGGTGGGTGTCCAATGTACACCAAACAAAATGAGGCTGCAACAAGGATACAGGGTCCATCCCTATTGGTATATTCAATCTAACCACTAAAGTAGAAAATTTTCCATTTGACTTTATTACATGTTATTTACTTTCTAGGATTCAATGGAGTATAAATTATTTTCAGCATTAGTGTTAGAAGTATTTATGATTTCCTCGAGTATTTTTCCACTCTGTGACAACTAGAACATTACTGAGAATCAATATTTATTAATTACTTGTCTGAATTAATAATTCCTAAGTATCCAAGGCCTGCAGCTATAGCCCTGTGGCATCCGATCCCGTCAGATCTTGGAAGCTAAGCAGGATCGGGCCTGGTTAGTACCTGGATGGGAGACCACTAGGGAACACCAGAAGCTGTAGGCTGGGAGAAGGACCTGGAAACCCCCTCCCAAAAATCAATCTGCCATTGAAAACCTCTATGAATAGCAGAGAATCACTGACAATAGTGTTTCCCCTGTTGTACAGAGGGTTGCTATGAGTCGGATACCGACTCAACGGCACCTAACAACAACAACAACAACAAGTATCAAAGAGTGATTTCCATATTAAAGAAGTTATTACATCACCCAGTGTTTGGAATAATATGTTAAAACTGTTGTTAAAAATTCTATTAAATAAAATCAGTAACATACAAATGACAGCATACAATACTGCCATTTTTATCTTCTTTTTAAACAGATGCTTACCTACCTGAGCATCTGTGAAAAAATTCCTCTAAATTGTGGTGCTTCTATTTTATTTTCTAACCTAAGAAGTTAACAACTAAAGAAGAATATAATTACAGAGGATAAGAATGCATCTCAAGGGTCTAATAGTAGTGAAGTTACGAGCAGATTGAACAAGAAGGTACATACAGTATTCATGATGTTACCTTAGGGAAGATTTGGGGATGTAACAGTGAAACCTCATTCTTGATCTGTGCAGCCTATGCCTTAGTAATGAGTGAGTGAATGGATAAATGATACATTATCTAGATGGACAAGTAAAGCAAGCATTGTTTTTTATCCAGTGAGAAGTAGCTATGAATTAAGATGAACTCTTCAGAACTGGGTGTGGCAGTTCATATCTATAATCCTGGCACTCAAGAGGCAGAGGCAGGAGAATCATGAGTTCAAGGCCAGGGTAAGGTGCATAACAAGATCCTTTCTAAAAAGATGAATAAGTAAATAACATGCTTTGCTCATGAACAACACAAGATTTTAAAATTCATAGATAATTACATTGAGTTTAAAACATGCCAAGTGTGAATATAAGTGCACTATGAAAACATATAAGGGAATATGGTATCAACTTCAAAGAACTCAAAGATGAAAGGATAAAAATTACAGACTTCTAAGTGTTTACTTTGAATCATAGGAATATTGCTGATGTTAGGAAGCTGGCAATAACGAAGAATGTTTTTGGTAGTATTTGAAGGGTTCTAAAACCTAAGCAGTTTTTTACAAACAAGTTTGAGATGGCACCATCAACACTGTTCTGACTTCTTGCTTGATTTTTTAAATTTATTAATAAATGTTATTAGGGTACAGGGCTGGGGTTTACCTCAGTTGGTAAAGTGCTGTTCTGCACTTTCTGAGGACCCAGGTTTGATCCCTAGCACTGCAAAAATGAAAGATGGACATAAAAGTCCACTCCTGAAACAATTCTGAAACGATCAGCCATTGAAAACCCTCTGAGGGTTGCTATGAGTAGGACCTGACTCAATGGCATCAAACAACAAAGAAAGTGGGATGCAGAATAGTAAGGCTTTTACTATTTCTATTGTGTACCTATAACATCATTTTTGGTAACATTTCCATCAACTTACACAATTTATAAAACTCTTTGATTAATCTGTGATTAAAATCATATGCAATTATGGTTTATATTCCCTTTTTTCCCCATGTATTCATGTAGTTGCATCATGTAACTTGAGAGTATCCTCTCTCCCCTTTTAACCCTCTGCATTATTTCCCCACTCCATCCCCCAAAGAACTTTCTTGTCAAGACTATGTGACAAGGTGAACAGTGTCACACCCTTTAGGCCTGGATCCAGGGACCCTATAAGTGAGAGTTTATGGCATTTGCTAGTATCAATTGTGTCTCTTAGGTATGGTAGGCTGATTTGTGCCAACTCCTTTACAATTTGGCTAAGTGTACATTTGTGTGGCTTCCTTTACTTATTCATTTCTTTTATTTTCATTTCATTTCAGCATAATTAAAATTTTGCATAAAATTTAAAAGTAGTTACAAATTCTGAATCACATTATATTTTTCACTTGATTAGCTATATGTGTTTGTTGTGCTAAACAGTTTTAGTCAGAAAAATATTGCAAAAATACACTTGAAATCAATGATGCATGAGAGATCAAGGTTGTTAAATAAGTACTATGATTTTATTGGAAATGTTTACAGTAAAGTGACACAGTGGTGTGTTAGAAGATGCCTGTTTCTCCTTCTTTCATCTGATGGGGTGGCCCTGAGCTGCATCTTTATGTAAGTCAGTTGTTCTTCCTCCATTTATTATAAAGTAATGGACCAACTATAGCATTGCAATCCCTGCAAGTGATGATTATTTTTTCTTTCAGGAAGTACCAATATTACTTTCTAGTTCTTTCATCTCCAGGACAACTCCTGAGGTTAGTGTTTTTATTTCTCATTCATAGCACCAAAACATTTTCAGGCCTCTGTTGCCCACACATTCCTAAGTAGTTGCTCTACCTGCTATAAGTGAAATGACACATTAATTAGAACTAAAATGATCACAGCTACAAATGTATTAAAACCACTTCTTGATAAAAATATTAATATCTTAACAAATGTAATACTAATTTAGTCTTAAAAAGTGTCTGGTTTGTAATTCTTCAGAGTTTCTCCAAATACTTCATTTAAATTATTAACTTCACTAGCCATTTTATGACTCCTGGTTAGCCTACACTGTTAAATAGACTGTTCACAGCATTGTTGTTGTTAGGTGCCATCAAGTCGGTATCTGACTCATAGCGACCCTCATAGGGTTTCCAGTGGCTGACTGTTTCAGTAATGCCTTGGGAGTGGATTGCCAGGCCCTTCTCCCATTTTTGCGGTGCTGGGAATTGAACTCAGGGCCACAGAGACTGCAGCGCAGCTCTCTACCCACTGAGCTAAATCCCAGCCCTGTTCACAGCATAAGGGGATCAAACTGAGGTAGCCAGTATGGATTAGAATCTACAGACTACAGATGTAGTATCAGACTACATTTAGCTTGACTACTATGCTTCCTAACATAGGACTCTATCAATGTAGAGTATGAGGGAATTTTTTTCGAGTCATACAAAGGATCTAGCTATTTGTCAAGCAGTGTATTCTTGGAACCAAGTCTATCTAGAGAAAATACTAGCAATTTGTTTGCTTTAATGTATAAAGGGACCAGTAGTAGCCTTGTTAACACCAGCTTTGTCTCCTTCATACAATAATTGTTTTCTCTACTTGATATTTTCACAGATGTTGTGGTTGTTAGGTACCATTGAGTTAGTTCGGCTCATAGTGACCCTATGCACAAGAGAATGAAACACTCCCTGACACTGTGCCATGCCTGTCACTACTGTCAGTGCTTCTCTGCTGTTCATAGGGTTTTCAATGTCTTATTGTTTCAGGAATGGGTTGCCAGGTCCTTTTCCTTAGCCCACGGCACCCAGTATTCCCAGGTAGCCACCATCCAAGGACTAGCCAAGTCTGACACTGTTTAGCCCCTGAGATCTGATGGGATCAGATGCCAGGGTGAATGGCTATAGACACTTTCACAGATATCATCAATATATTCAGTTTTCTTAATTGTCTCTTGTTATGTACAGGATTTGGGGATGGTCTTTACAAAGCTATTCCTTATTACTTCTTTTAGTGACTTATTCTAAGCACCTTGAGGATTTTAATATTTAGTTCACAATTCTGGGCATTTCAGGTTGTTTTATCACAAAAGCTTTCAACCGTAAATGGATGGAGACATTTTAATGCTATGTCTAGACTACCTGTGCACATTGAGAATATTGATTTGATTGCAGGGGAGAAAGACTTTTCTTTAAAATGCCATTGCTAATTAATTAAATTATGAAATTTAAGATACGAAAGTTCTATAATAAACCAATGAAATACATGTATACCATACATCCATAATGGCATAAATGTTATCCAGAAAGTTATGAAAGGTTCTAGTATTTTCAAATCCTTTAACTAATCTTACTGGATATCATTGATATCAGATGGATGCCTGTAAGCAAGTGTGCCCAGAGGAGCACACTCTAATATTTAATCCCTTTATTCATTCAAAGTTAAAGAAATCTGTGTATCATAAAATCATTAACGTTATTGTTATTTCATCACCAATGCAGTGAGTACCTTCAGTGAGAGTCCTGGGTCAATGCTTCTCTGTGTGCCAGGAGGGGGTGCTGCTTTCCAGCCCTCAGGAACTGCTCTGTGCCCTCTGAGAGGGCAGCCCACAGGCGTGATTAATCCCTGAGAAGACTAGAATGGCCTCAATTCAGTACAGTTCCAAAAAGGCACCCCAAGTCCTGGGCTTCTTGGCCCCAAAGAGGATATACAGCAGGTACATTACAGATTTCACCTGCTGCTCAATCCTGTCTTCCTTGCCCTTCAAGCATGTTATTCCTAGAAGTTCTCCCCAATAAACTTCATGTGCTGCTGTCCAAAATCCTGTTCCCTGACAACCTCGACTTATTGGAGTATGTGCAATAAGTGGTCCTAGCAGTGGATTGATCCAATGACTGGCTGGCAGGAAGACCCTATGACTGGAAGTCCTGGGAGACTGGTGGCCCTTGGCATAGCCCTAAAGTAACTGTTAAAACTCATACCGGTGGGAAAAATGATTTTGAATCAAGCTAAAGGGATTTTAGTAAGAGGAATAATATAGTAGACAATTGAGAGGTTCAAAATATCCCTATATATTAAGGAACTAAGGTACCAGATGGGTGGGAGCCATCAATACATTCTCTAATCACCACCATGAGGCGAATTTTCTAAACCAGAGGGTCTCCTTAGTAAGAAACAGTTTCATCTCTTCTCAATCAGAAGACAAAACAAACTCATCTCTTCTCAACCAGAAGACAAAAACAAACAGTAACAAAAAGCCCTGATTTTCTGATGCTAGTACTCAATATTATCAGAACTGTGGAGATAGATGAATTTTCAACCTTTGCATATGTGTTATGATGTGTCTGAGCCTTGGTTATAAAACTCTGGGAAGAAGAGAACTGAAATGGTCGCATCTGAGTCTGTGAAGTTCTAGGTCTTAAATCCCCAGATGGCTCTGAAAACTTTAGGCCTACACTAACTATTCCTTTCTTGTGAAAGCTTTAGCTTCCTCCCCTTGCTTAAATGTAATATAAAGAGTTCTTGATTCAATAATATATGATCCTCTGTTCACATCCTCCATCCACCTTCTCATCTATTGGACCAATAAATGGAACAATTCATAACATAACCCTGCTTTGCCAAGGTTATGTTATGCCAAGAATGCTGGGCTGGCTGAGGAAGAAAACAATACTATGCATGGAAGGAGCTACAATATCTAGCCAATATATTGAAGCAGGAAAATGAAAGGTATGTGTGGGGCCACAGGCAGAGAATGTGGGGTTAATGAGGGAGAGAGGCAGAATATAAACTATAATGAGGGAAAGTATCAATCTGGGAACAATACAAGATTTAAAATCCTGGAGCTATGTTATAGTTGTTATTGTTAGATGCCATCCAGTCAGATCCCACTCATAGCAACCCTATGTACAACACAGTGAAACAATCCATGACCTTGTGCCTTGCCTTGACACTACTGTCAGTGCTTCTGTGCTATTCATGGGGCTTTCAATGCAGGTCCTTTTCCCCCTTGAGCTATAGTCTATAAAAAAAAGCCCTTTGGGTAAAATGTGCATATAAACTGATTGGTTCTTAGATGCTTGGAAAAAGAACTGATCCACCCTAAGTAAAGTACCAGATCTATGGAAAAGAATGGAAGAAGGGTGCAAATACCAAAGATAAATGACCATTCTAGGGTGCATATACTATCTACAGCTAAAAAAGCTAACTAGCTGAATATTATCAGAACAGAGGATACACCCTATTTACCAAAGAACTAAGGGAAGTGCTACTAAGAAGGGCACCAACATTGTGAGTAAGCTCAGCATGTCTGCCCTTTCATCATATACCATGGTTAGTCTCTATAGACCAGAGGTGCTGCTGAAGGCCTAGGTTTCTGGGAATAATGAGGAGATGCATTTCTCGCATTATAGAGATCACCTGGTATTACTTGATCATCCAACAAGTAGGATGAAGTTATAGTCATGAATGTCATAGGCAGAGTTCAAAAACAACCTTGTATTTTTTATCATTAAAAATATATATGAGGAACTTTGCTTTTTCATCAAGCTAGGCAATACCCATGAAAATTCAGAACAATATTAGATATTACATATGAGCTACATTTTTTTCTCTACGTCATGCTTGTGAAGGCAGAAGAAATGGCATTCAGGTTTTCTGAATTCCAGGCCCATGCCTTTTTGCCTGATAAATAAGACAAAATTCAATAAAGCCTAATAAACATATACTGGGATAATGCTCCAGCGAGCACATTTGTGAAAAGCAACAAGGTGACAATTATTTATTTATAAGAGGACAAAAAGAGTTCTTCTGATTCCTATAACAGATGATCTCTTCCTTTTCAAAAATTGCCATGTGCACTCAAAATTGTAATGTGATAGAAGTGTCAGAAATGGGGAAAATGGCTGCCCTCATTATGAGAGGTAGGCTTGGAAATGTTTGGAAAGATGTAGACTATTGTTTTAACAGTGCACATTTCTAAATGATGAGATGAAGCTGTGCATGGAATTCTTTGCTCCTCTGGGTCCCTTCTATACCCTGACTGGTCCTCATGCTCCCATAACTTCATCCTCTGTCTCTCTTGCCTTCTGTTGCCCTATGGGTTTGGTGAATGGATTCTGAGGCAATCCAAGACATGAGTAAGGGTGGCAAAAAAGATTGGGTTGGTTATTCACTCTCTTGTCCCCTTCCTTTCTTGCTGTGGATTTTGTTTCTCATATGAATTCATGTCCTATTGGGTGGCCATTCCCTATGGCCAAAATACTAACCAAGTTTCATTGATTATCTTTCCCCTTTATGCCCCTCTGACTACAGGGATGATGATGATTGCTTATTGATTCTAGGTCCTGACTTCTTTGCTGGCCCTTTGATTTTTCTTTGCCTTGCCCACAATCATATAAATAGTCCTATTGCTAACTTCTCTACCTCTACCTAAAACTTTTGTGTGCACCATTTGTTTCATGCTAGAATCTCAACCAGTAAAACTGGTGAATTGCTTTCTATGTCTTCCCCCCCTTTTTCTGGTACTGGGGTTTGAACCCAAGGCCTCACTCACATATAGCAAGTGCTCTACAACTCAGGTACACTACTTTCCCTCTTTAAATGTTTTTTACATTTTTATCTATCTATCATCTATCTATCTATCTATCTATCTATCTATCTATCTATCTATCTATCTACTTACCTACATACCTATCATCTATTTATTCATTAATTTAATTTATTTATTTACAGTACTTTGGGGTTGAACCCAGCGCCTCATGCATACTTGGCAGTTGCCCTACTCCTGAGCTGCAACCTCAGCCATTTTTTTAACTTTTTGAGACAGAGTCTACTGAATTATACAGGCTCTGGCATCACCTGCAGCTGTAGCCCCATCAGATCTCAGAAGCTAAGCAGGGTCTGGCCTAGTTAGAACTTGGATGGGAGACCACCTGGGAACACCAGGTGCTGTAGGCTTGGGAGATGGACCAAGTAACCCACTCCTCAAAATCAATCCGCCATTGCAAACCCTGTGAACAGCAGAGAAGCACTGACAATAGTGTTTCATCTGTTGTATGTAGGGTCGCTATGAGTCAGATGCCAACTCAATGGCACCTAACAACAGCAACATCTACAGCATCAAACTTCAGATCTTCCTCCCTCTGTCTCTTGAGTGGCTGGGATTACTAGTATGCACCACCACATTTGACTTTATTGTTTATTTTGTGACAGAGTCTTGCTAAATTGCATAGGCTGCCTCTGGTCTTGAGCTCTCAATCCTCCTGCCCCAATTTCCTGAGTCACTGAGATTACAGGACTCTGCCATGGTGCCCAGCCTTTGTGTGTGTGTGTGTGTGTGTGTGTTACTTATACTTGTTTCCACGATATAGATATATGTTTAAACATTTACTGATGAAGATCAAAGAACATAGCTTTCAGTATGGATTGCAACTCAACATTAACAAAACAAAAATTCTTATAACTGGACCCGTATGCAACTTCACTATAAATGGAGAAAAGATTGCGGTTGTCCATGATTTTGCTTTACTTGGTTCTACAATCATCACATGTGGAATCAGCAGTCAAGAAATCAAAAGATGCAATGCTTTGGGAAAAGCTGTGGCAAAAGATCTCTTTTTTAAAATTTTATTTTATTATTTTTGAAGTACTAGGGGTTGAACCCAGGGCCTCACACTTGCATGCTTTGCAAGTGCTGTACCACTGAGCTGCACCCCCAGCCCATTTTTCTTTTCTTACTTTTTGAGAGAGGGTCTCACTAAATTATGCATTGCTGCCTCTGGTCTCAAACTTGTGATCCTCCAGTCTCTGCCTCTGGAGTTGCTGTGATTACAGGCATGCGCCATTTCACCCAGCTCAATAGATCTCCTTAAAGTACTGAAAAGTAAAGATGTCACATTGAAGATGAAGGTGCACCTGACTTATGCTGTAGTATTTTCAGTGGCATCATATGCTTGTGAAAGCTGGACCTTGAACAAAGGAGACAGGAGAATTGTGCTTTTGAATTTTGGCGCTGGAGGCAAATATTGAGTATGTCATGGACTGCCAAAAAAAACCCAACCAATCCATCCTAGAACAAGTGAAACTAGAGTGCTCCTTGGAAACAAGGATGGCTAGACTGCACCTCACATATTTTGGACCTGTAATCAGGAGGGACCAATCCATAGAGAAGGGCATCATGTTTGGAAGAGTGGCAGATCAATGAAAAAAAAGGAAAACCCTTCACTAGATGGATTGACACCATGTCTGCAACAATGGGCTTAAATATGAATAAGATGCTGTGCCTGGCACAGAATTAGAGAGTGTTTTGTTTGCTACACATACGGTAGCTATGAGTTGGACTCAATTCAAAGGTACCTATCAACAGCAAACAATTTTTTTTGATAGTACTATACAATTATACAAATTTTTTCAATGGCCTCTTTTGGTTTAACTTTAATGGTTTATCTCAGGTGAAATAACATTTTGGAGGAGGGACTTGGGGCATGAAACAGAGGGGCTACATCCTAGAGTTTTTGCTTTGCATGTCATTGATCACAGCAAAGTTCTGACTGGTTGCTTTCTTGCCCGTGTTTCTGTTCCATGCTAAGGCCTATCTAACTCATGAATTAAGAGCTTATATTACTGAAAGTCAAAGTTGTAGGTGAACTAAAATTAGCGGAGTGAATATCCAAGATGGAGCCCATTAAATTGTTTAATACTAAGATAAAAATTTAAAGGCAACACCTGCTGGATAGTCTGATGATATCATACCATATAAATGCATCGATTTCATGTTGTTGCTCATTTGAGGTACTGCTTTAAAATATCCCATTGTCTCATAATAATATATGCAAACACAATCTCTTCATCTTGATTTTAAACATTTTACTGGAAAAATTAAGTTGCAGCTATATTTAAAGTAGACTAAATTAGGAAATACATGTCTAATTTGAAACCCTGGTTCAGATTTCAATACAAGAGAAACCTTTTCCCCCATGTATTATAAAAAAGAGGGTAATTAAGCTCCTATATATAGAAAGAATTGGTTTGCTATTTAGGCACATCATTTACTTTTTACTCAACTGCTCCATAGGAAGGCAGACAGATATAGCTTCCTACATGTGCCTCTGCATCTGTGCAGTTTGTGCAAAACAAACACCCAAAGTCTTTTGGGACCACTCAGTTAGAGAGTGAAATAATGAAAACATTTTATCAAAAGGCAAATATCAGCTCCTGACAAGCTTGTCTCAGTCACACCCCTGCAACTGAAATATTACAGAAGGAAATATTTGGGCATACATCTTTTGATACAGGACCTTTGAAGTCATGCCGCTACCATCCCTAGGACAGTGGGAAATGAGGCCTGTCCACCTTCCATGATAAGACAGCACTATTAAGTGTGAGAGAAGGCAATGACAGGTATGTTATACAATTTGCTAATACCATGGATAAAGTGAAACTCAGATTAAGGACTTTCTCCAAGGTCATGCAGCCATGTAGTCCCTACCCTGTTGTCTCTTTGACCAGTCCTCCCAGTGGATTAAGGTGTCATCACTGCTTTCCTTTCCTATGGCTTAGCATCTTGGTATGTCCTATTGCAAATACTTTTCAGTTTCATTCAACACACATTTATTGAAAACATACTATGTACCTGATACTGTATTTAGTACTGGAGATTTTATGCTATGCATTGGAAACCATGTGCTCAATGGCAGGAGGTATGATTGGGAAGGCAAGTATAAAAAGGACCCAATTCTTCTTAAATAAGACTAGTAAGAAGAGTATATCTAGGACTGCCTGTACCTAATGAAACTTTTGGAATGAGTGAATTTTACAAGTGCTGCCCAAGGGTCAGTTATACTCCAAATATCTACATATTAAGATTTAGGAAAAGAAATGTGGCGAGTTCATACTAATGGCGGGAAAAGAAGTTCACATCTGTGGAACTTGAAACCATGGGAATTGGTAGATTAGCCAAGTTGTTACAGCTTGCTTGGACAAAGGGCAGAAGGGTAACTTGGGAAACATCTACACTTAAGAGGCTGAGCCTAAAAGTAAGACTTCTGATGACAAGAAGTAGCCATAGCAAGGAGAGGGTCGTGGGGAGCAGTGTTGAGAGTTTTATGGCCTAAATCAAGCTTAGGAAAAGGGTTTTGTTTGTTTTTGTTTCATTTTTGTTTTAACAGAGGAGGTAAACAGCATTGTCAAGTAAAATGAGAAACTAAATGACCAAGGGGCTTATTAGTGTCCGCCAGAGTTAGAAAGTGGAAGCCAGGTGACAGTGGGGCCAAGTGTTAAGAAGAGGTGAGAAAGTGGCACCAGCTGGTTGTCTCCTTTTCAAAGAAATTAGGCCATAAAGACAAGAAGTAACCAGAGGAAAATGTGGTTGAAGGGAGTCTCTTTGGCGAGAGGCAAGAGGCCTGGGTGCACATCTTGGATTTAGAAACAAAAATGTATTTAAACATTTCTTGTATAATTTCCCTAAGCACTAAGCAGTACAACTTTTCTTTAAATAACAGATAAACAAATGTGTATGAGTAGGGAATATGTGATGTTAGAATGGAGAAAAAGGAAGAAAAATCACAAACCCCATATTCATGCCACAGTATCATAAAGGAGGCACATTGGGCTGGATGTCTTGGTGATGCAATTGAACTCTTTCTTTCCAGTTACCACAGGCACGAGTACTTCCAAATGTAAGCATGTGGATTTGCCCTGACAACACAATTCTGACAGATTTGCTCAGGTCCACTTTTGCAAAAGGACTCAGAGTTGAAGGAAGATATTTACCAACAGAGAACTGTCAAAATGGCACTGAGCCAGTGAGGTTAAAGAATAAATTACAGATCCTTCTTTTGAGTCACTCATCTTTGACTTAGTCCTGCCAAATTAAATGGCCATTCTGAATGGCCTCAAGACAATGTGTAATCGTTTTCCTGGAATCGTTCTTCCAGTTACTACAAGGTATTCTCCTTCTAGGAAGAGATTCTCAACATTTTCATTAAAAAATGTTGGGTCCCTACTAAACAAATGTGGAGGTTACATCAAATCATAATCACTATGTACCAAAATTACTTGCCTTCTCATAAGTACTAAATTTTTCAGTACACAGTGAAAATATTCATAGCATGAACACCTTCTGTACAAAGGCATATTGTTAGACTCTTTTAAATTAGCTGTCATTATTATTCAATGATGTGTCAAATGAAATGACCTAAAATGAATTGATGCCACTACCTGGTCACTGGTATGCAGTGTGTTTTACTATGGCAGAAACTGATGATAATATTATAGTAGTAATAGCCTGGCATTTCTAAATATTGATCATGTGGTGTCAGTGGCAAGATAGTATCTCTAGAGTACACATCCTTCCTGCCACATTCTTTGTTTCCCTGACCAGCAACAATCCACCCCTAAAATCCACAAAGGTTAGGAATTTGTGGGGCCTCCTAGGATTACTGTGGTGGTCTTGAAGGCCTTTTTCTTAATCTAGTTGCAGAAAAGAGAAAGGATGTCCCAGAACTTTCTTCTGTTTCCAGTTCTTCCAGATGGGTGTATACTATTTAAATCTAAATGCCTAGAAAAGATAAAAAGAGCAAGTCAAACCTTTATTTAGATCTTGGGAACTTCCTTGTTGCCTCTCACTATCCTAGAGGCTCTCCAAACCTCTAACCATCAAGTCCTGATACAACCAACCATAAAAAAGAACATATGAGCTGAATGGTCCATGGACAAAGGTCATGTCCAGGAGCTAAGAGCCATTCTTGTTGTCTACAAAGTTATTCTTGCAATGTGAGCCTGGCCTACTCAATGAATACACAGAGGACTAGAAGACAGCTCCTCATCTGTGACCTTCCCCTACCCTTAGGCTTCTATGAAACAAACTCTCCACTGGAATTCTAGCATTGGGAGAACCAGTTTCAAGTCTTGCTAAGTTATCTTGGATCAGGACAAGCTCTTGATCTATAAAAACATGAAGTTATGTTTAGAATTAAGGGGGTCACTAATATTGTTCTTTATTACTTGTCAAATATACCATTCTGGGGTGATGGTAGGACAGTAGAGAGTGGGTATCTGAGTGGTTTACTCTCTTCCACTGCACCGGGCCACACACTCAACCCCTAGCTCCTATGACTCTAGGTTATTAAGAATTCACTACAGCCTCCTTGGCTACCTGGGGAGTTAATGACTGGCCAGAGAAGGTTACAAACCACCTGCCCCTTTGCTTCAAGGTGGAACCAACTCTGTAGCACTCCATTGTGCACTACAGCTCCCTGTGAAATTGTGGTGATACTTTTCACAAGCAGAGACCATATTTTGTTTAGCTTTTTGTTGCTGCCCAGTTGTGTCTTCCATGAACCTTCGAAGTATATTCTTTCAAAATGTGACTATCTCAAGAACCTCTGCCTCAGGCATTGTTGCTAAAAACCCCAGCCATAATGAGTACCAATGCCATAGAATTAGTGAGAAACAAGTAAGAGTTATATAAATCACATGCTATAAATAAATACTACATATTTTAATGGCAAACAGGAAGACAAGAATCTCAAGAATCAAGTGCCGGATTGAATGAACATTTTATAAGTTCATAAAATTTCTGCAACTAGTTAATATTGTACAAAGAATCAGGAGATCAACTTGAACTTAAATTAAATATATATTCTCTACTGGTAGATTTTAAAATCCTTACATGAGATATCATGCTTGAGAAAATGGTGGGTCAATGAAAAAAAAAGGAAGGCCCTCAACTAGATGGATTGACACAGTATCTGCAACAATGGCCTTAAAAATAAAAAGACCTTATGCATGGCACAGTGTTGGGCAGTATTTCATTCTCTTATACATAAGGTCGGGGCTGGGATTTAGCTCAGTTGGTAGAGCACTGCGCTGCAGTCTCTGAGGTCCCGAGTTCAATTCCCAACACTGCAAAAATGGGAGAAGGGCCTGGCAATCCACTCTCAAGGCAATCCCGGAACAGTCTGCCATTGAAAACCCTATGAGGGTCTCTATGAGTCAGATACCGACTCGACGGCACCTAACAACAATAACAACATACATAGGGTCACTATGAGTTGGACCTTATTCTATGGCACCAAACAACAACAATTGGGACAAGAACTGACAGAAGGCTATAGCATCAAAAAGCTACAAGAATTGGACAGGCCATGGATAAAGAGCAAAGCAGTGGAGAATTTGGCTACCACTGACAGATTGGCTTATTTCTTAGAAACCACAGCTAGTATGTCATGATAATCCATAAAGCACTAATTATAAAACAATATTCATCATGAATGAATTAATGCTCAGATAACACAAGGAGAAAGAAAAAGGCCACATCAAATTGTGTAAGTGAATCCTTCTTCCACCTTCCAGGCTTGCCCAATATTCAGCTGAAGTCAGCAGTGTGAGCAACCTCTGCCAATTTCACATGGGGAAAATCAACTGATTCCTCACATTTCTGAATACAGACAAGAGAAAAAATATGGAGCTCTTGTTTTAAGTTGCCATGTTTTGGGATACACATCAGCAGGAATACATATCTGAAATTTTATATTTTTAATATTTACCAATATGATAGTTAAAAACCCACTTTATATGTAGTTCATTTTAGTAGATTTGAGTGAGGTTGAGTATCTTCTCATATTGTTATTAACTTTTTTCTTCTACTTTGTACTCTGCTAATGTTAGTGCTTTCCTATGTGTTTTATAAATTTATCATCATATTCATTTTATTGTTATTCCTCCTAAATATCTATATCACTGTATGTCATTGTTGTTGTTGTTAGGTGCCATCGAGTCATGTCTGACTCATAGCGACCCTCACAGGGTTTTCAATGGCAGATTGTTTCAGGATTGCCTTGGGAGTGGGTTGCCATGTCCTTCTCCCACTTTTGTGGTGCTGGGGATCAAACTCGGGACCTCAGAGACTGCAGAGCAGCACTCTACCAACTGAGCTAAATCCCAGCCCATATCACTGTAGAGAAAGGTTAAGTTTTCTGTCACTGTTTTTAAAAGAATAAATATTTATTTAATTTTTTTTCAAATATCTTATGTAATATGTGGGATGCTTGTGAGATGTGTGTGTTTGTGTATAGGTATGTTTTGCAGATACCTCTATCTATCCACCTTTCTGATATCATATTTGAGCCCTTTAAAATACCTTACCATCCCTGGTTTTATACTTAAGTTTACATGACGTCATGAAAAAAACAAAAAACAAACAAACAAACAAAAAACTCTAGCAAATTATCTCAACCTCATCTATTTTAAAGATTTTGCTTTTTCCACTTTTAGCATATATTGCTTTTACATGCAAATGGGTCTAATTCCTATCATTACAGTTTTTAAAAATTTAAAATAGAAATATACCAATCAGAATATTTATTGGGATTGGATTGCCTTCATAGATTAATGTAGAATGATATTTAAAAATGTATTGGGTATTTTTATATGTATGCCTTTCGAGTTTCTTTTTTTTAATTATTATTTCCAGTAGAATTAGAGATATTTCTAGTATAGTCTACATTTATTTTTATAGTTCTTTTTAGTGAGTTATGTTTGTTTTCTAATGTGACAAAATATAGTTTTATATTTGTTTTCTCAAAGGTTACTGGATTTGTGTAGAGTAAACCAAGCACTGATATTAAGGGGGAACATAGGAAAAGAAAGTTTGTAGAAGTCCAGGTGAACTTGGAAGTGTGGTTCTATAAGGGTCGTTTATGAATTGTTTTGGGAAAAAGAATAACAAACATTTCAACCAGGAAAAAATTCAAGTTCAATAGGAAGGAAAGGTAAAGTATGCACAGAATTAAAGCACGAAATGCTAAGTAACAAGATCTTCAGCTTTTCTGAACATAGAAGGAACCAGAGATAAAGAAAAAAGGAAGTTGGGAGTTAGGCAATTCATAAATAAATTCCATGACTTCTGCACCTGTTCTAGAATCATTTTTGATTCAAAGAGTTCTGTATAACCTGCCAGAGCTGTGTAAATCTTGAACTATGATTAAATGTGTTCAGTATCACTTAGCCAACCAGTCATTGTTGTGTTGTTGTTAGGTGCCTCCCTCATTAAATTAAAATGAACAATCAGTAAAGTGACAAAAACAGAAGTCAAGTTGCCACCAACATATCTTTGATCATCTCTGTGGGTGATAATGGGGTTGAAAAAGTCAACTCCAAAACAAATATTATAGATGATGATATATTCCTTCACATTCACTATATGAAAAGTTTGCAAAATGTCAGCATGTTCATTAGTACTATATCAAAAAGATTGACAATTTCTTCCACAGAAATTTAGAGTTGAAAGTTGTTCTAATATTTAAATTCACAGATGAGAAAATGAAAGGTCCCATAAGGAAAAGTAACCACAAACTGGTATCATTATTTATAATGACAAGGGACTTATACTATAAATTCAATTCCTTTTTGGAATGTGGAGGAAGAGTATAAAAATAAAACCATTAATTATGAAATGGAACAATAAATGGCTTTGTGAGGAGTATAGGGAAGTGGGTGCATCTCTCTCTCTCTCTCTCTCTTTTTCTCTCTCTCTCTATATGTATGTATATATACACTATATATACATATACACTTATGTAAATATATATAAATATATGTACATACATATATATACATATATATATATGCATGTCACACAGAGCTTGCTAAAACTGAAGAAGTTGGATAAATGTACCAAGAATGTGATGACATTTTCTTTCCATCTGTCTGTCTTCTTTCTTTCTTTCTCTCTGTCTCTTTCTTTCTTTTCTTTTTTCTTTTCTTTCTTTGCTTCCTTTTCTTTCTTTCTCCTTCCTTCCTTCCTTCCTTCCTTTCTTTTCTTTTCTTTTTTCTTTCTCCTTCCTTCCTTCCTTCCTTCCTTCCTTCCTTCCTGTCTTTCTGTCTGTCTGTCTGTCTGTCTGTCTTTCTTTCTGTCTTTCTTTCTTTCTTTCTTTCTTTCTTTTGGATTAGGAATTGAGTCCAGGGCCTTATGTATCCTAGTAATTGCTCTACCACTGATCTGTGCTCCTAGCCCCTTTTTTATATTTTGTTCTGAGAAAGGATCTCACTATTTTGCTCAGGCTGTGTCTGACCTAAAACATATGATCCTCTTAACTCTGTCTCCAGAATCACTGAGATTACAAATGTGACCCACAGCACCCACCTGCAATGAGGAAATTTTCAAGAAGATTGCCTTTAGATTTCATGTATTTTTTTTTCAAAATCCTATCTGGACCAATAACCTCTTGATTGGCAGTCTAAGCGAATGAACGGAGAGCAAGTAAACATGATAGAAGCCTGTATGTAGGATGTAAAAGCCCAGGTAATAATTGAATGAATGGCCTAACAATCAAGGGAGAGATTATGGATATGATTAGCTTTTCCACGCTAAATCACATGATGACTTTCACAGAAATATAACAAAAAAGTTGAGTTATTTAGGAGGTCCTGTATATAAGTAAACACAGTAGGATGTTTTTATT
The DNA here is from genome assembly GCA_007922755.1 of Pedetes capensis. Classification (NCBI taxonomy): domain Eukaryota; kingdom Metazoa; phylum Chordata; class Mammalia; order Rodentia; family Pedetidae; genus Pedetes; species Pedetes capensis. The sequence goes on from VMDO01002032.1 coordinate 137,777, forward strand.
CACAAACTTCTTAAGATTAAAAAATTAAATTGGACTAAAGAATCAGTGTTAATCCAAGTTTGCAGCTGATGGTATGCTTCAGAAAATTATTATGAGGAATCAAAAGGAGCCAAGCCCAAGGGTAAATGCACCAAGGTCATGAACCTGAAGAGGCTTCAGATTCCATCCATTTGGGATGCCACTTCATCCTGACTCCCAGATATGTCCAAGAAGAAAGATCTGCAAATTCCTCTAGGTGTCATCAACCCCTCTGAACAGAAAATTGATGTCAGCTATTTACCTGCATTTAGAGATCACAGGACCAAAGCTAGCAATAAGTCGGGAAAAATGACAATATGTTGCTAAGTAGAGCTCCTAAATCAGGTGGTGAATGTGAAGTCTCAGAATGAGATGAACACAGAAAGTAATCAGGAAGTGCCAAAACAAATTAACCTTTCGGGGCTCTTGTTACTAATGGAAAGTTGAAGCCTACAGCACTGTGTATACTTGGCAGGTCAGACAGGTGCCCTTTCATAAGTCATAATCAACAACAGCCTGGGAGGAATTCTTTGACTCAGATGCTCTGAGCTGAGCAATATTCTTGAGAAATAGGGCACTGTGTGCCCTCATTCTCATTTTCTCTCTCTTTTGATAAAAAATGATTTAAAATACCCACTTTCTACCTTTGAAGACAACCCAAGCTCAGAGCAAATATAACAAGTGTGGCCAATTCCCTTGATGCCTACAAAGCAGGACTTCCAAATGAAGGTGAGCATTGACATTCTCCCCTCTCTCTAATCAGCTAGTTTTCCCTATGGTCAGTTGGCAATTATTCAGTGGCCCTCAAGATTGTCTAACCATGGCCCACACGCCAGTTTTTTTTCATCAGAAGAACATGAAAAATTCATAGCAACTAGGCGATGGTAGTCAATAAAAAGAAATCCTTGATCTATATTGCATTGGCATATCAGAATGGAAAATGTCTCATAGTATTCAGACTACTGTCTATAAATCCAGCGCAATACAATTTGCTGCAATTTTCACATTTCAACACCTTGGCCTTCATGGAAATTATCTCTAACTGGAAGTGATTTCAGTTTAAAAAAAAATTAGGGTCTGAACACTAGGGTTATAAAAAAATAAACTAGATAACATGTTGATTAATTCATTAATTCATTCAACTGTCATGAACATAGTACTATGTCCAGAAATGTCACCCCTTTGCTGCAACCAGAATCACTTTCCTAAGGTGCAAATTATATCCATCCATTGATTTCCGACAGGACAAAGTACTGCTACGATCTACAACTTGATACTAAAAATGGGTTTATATGTGTCTCTTAGAACTATAGAACCTCTGGCCCCACCCTAGTCCCCCAGAATCATACCCTGTACTTCTATGTGACTCCTCAGTCATGCTAAAAGTGCCATTCTGCTGCCTTTACTTTGTGATGCTCTAATTTACAGAGTCCTGTGTGGCAGTGCCTCTTTCTTCACCCTTGTCTGTGCTGTTCAGCCTCCTTCCTGGGAATACTGCATGGATGTTTGGGTTTTTGTGTTTATTTCTTTATTTGGAAAGCTGATCCTACTTTCTTCCAGCACACTTGTTGGCAGTGAACTATATTTCTAATCCATCTCCTCTCATTTTCAACTACCTCTCCTTTTCAAGATTCAGGTTAGAAGCTGCTTCTTTTAAGAAGCTTTTCTGTATACACTGATATCATATTATGTTCCTCACCCTTACACTCCTGTAACACCCTTTCTTACAACTATTGGAAAAGTTGCCCTGCCTCACTCCATATCTGCTCATTGGCTTTTTATTATTATTATTATTCCCCCTCTTCTCTCTGGATATCTCTGAGTTCTTAGTCTTGTCTATACCTGCCTCATCAGGACTTGGTAGGGCGCCTGGCTGACATTACATAGAGTAGGTGCTGAATAGTAATTGTTGAATGAAAGTTTGAAATAGAGTTCATGCATTTTCTGGAGGGTTATTTGCATGTTAAGCAATTTTAGGTTTCAAAATCAAACTTTTCCTTCTGTGAAGGAATTTAAAACATTAAGAAACAGGGGAGGAAATTGCCTTGTGAGAGGAGTTCAGCAGGACTCATGGTGAGGAAAACTCTGAGTCAGACCTGCATTATGCTGATGTGACTTTTGATGAATGCCTGTCCCATGTCTCTGCAGCTGAAGGGCTGTTCCTGGGATAGCCCCACAATTCCTTTAGAATATGCTATATTCTATTTTCTGCATCAAACAGTACCTTTTTAATTCACAGACTTATTTTCCTCTGCTGCTTTATGGCTGCTTGACCAAGAACTTTTTAAACTGGCAGTTTGCTTTGGATAGAAAACACTCAGCCAGGAGGATGCAATTACAGTGACATATTTTTCAGCCAATGATATAAATGCATTGAGCTCACAATTCCAGAGGTGTTTAGATCGATGTATATATTTTTTCTTATTTCTCATGGAGAGGGTTAATGTGGTATGTCTTATCTTTCACAGACCACATGAACCTCTATTATATTCTGGTGTATCTTTATTGAAACATTTGTCTCGATTTCAGTGGAACCAGGGTGCCCTCATAGAGCACCACAGAACTATATATCATGATAATAAGAAAGTAGTTTCCTTTATTGTTTAGAAACTAACCAAAAAAAAAAAAAAAAAAAAAACCTATGCCTAATTTAAAGAGAGAGAGACATCTCTTCTGACATCTCAGTTTGATTTGTAAGCCTGTTTAGCTGGAATAACTTTCTTTCACAGCCACACAGAAGGAAAAAGGATGGGTACGTGTGAGAGGGAGGGATAAAAAAAAAAAACACATAAACTTCCAAATAAAGTGATAATGTCTCCATGTGGATCCTGACCAATGCATGACTCCTAGTTTAATCTGCTTTCTTTACTACAAATGACTGCCCAATAAAATATGAAAAGTTCCTTTTCCTATTTATTAAGCCTATGTGAAAGTACTGGCCTAATATTATAATGGCTTCAGATATGCTATTCTTATCTAATCTACTTTCCTTTTTATTCTGATTTCCTTTCCTTTTTAGATTATCAGATTTCTAAAGAAAGAATCGACCTAATTTAGTACATTTTCTTATAATTTTATAGGATTGTTCATCAACATCCAAATTTTAAAATTTTTTCTTGTGAAGAATATGTAATTAAGGATGTTTTTCAACATCATTGGCAAATTCACACCATTAAAATTTGCTGAGTTTTTGTTATGTCTTAGAAAATTGATCTAATTACTTTTACATGCATACCTGGACATGTAATCCACACAAATATTGACATTTTTGATCTGAGAAAATTGAGGTGAAGATATGGAATTATTTTCCCAACTTAGAAACTTAACCTAGAAGCTCTGTGATTTGAACTCAGGTTTTATGATGTCTAACTTAGTTCCTACCATTTCATTACTTTGAACATATATTTCACTGTGTGTTTTATTTTCCATATCAAATTTATTCCCCATGAAAAAGGAATACAACCTTATATTTTACATTCAGAAAAAATATTGTTTAAAAACAAAACTTTGTTTAACTGTGGAAAGAGTAGAATTATCAACAATTTTTCCCTAAGGCCCATAAAACAGCAGGTAATTCAGATATTTTCCATTTAGTGTAAATCTCATTAGCTTTGTAATTTGTTCAATAGCATAATAAAAAGAAAATTCCAAGTCATTAGAGACTTCTCAATCTTCACTGCTACAAGTGCCTGATGAAATAAGTAAACTATCCATCCTACTTGGAAAGCAATATTTTTGTTGTTGTTGTTCAAAACCACAACTAATTTAACACTATCCAAAATCAGGGCCAATAATTGTGTGTCCTGACTTTAAATAAATAAAAAAGGAACAGGCCAAATATGAATTGGTAATGACTGAAGCATCAAGCATGAAGATGCACTCATGTGAAAGGACAAGACCTCATTGCCCAGGTATGTGGCCAATTATCACTCTATGAGGCAGGATTGATCCTGATGGAGATACACACTATATATATTCCAATGACTAATCAGTTTTCTTTGGTATGACAGGTCCTCAGAGTGACATTTTAACCTGATAGAGGGAACACACTGTGGCATCTACATTCTAATCTGATTTACAGCAAGTGACCCTCTCTCTTCAGGGGAAGATTCCAAATAATCTCTGAGGATGTGGTTGAGCACATCCTCAACCACAAGTTATTATGAAGCAATGATAATGTTTTCAAGTTTGTAGTTCTAATAAGATGGATTTTCAGTTGAAAGAGATAGATAGATACATATATACATAATACATACATAAGAGTTGTTGTTGTTAGGTGCTGTCAAATCGGGTCCAACTCAGAGCGACCCTATGTACAAACAGAATGAAACATTCTCTGATACTATGCCATGCCCGGCACTACAGACAGAGAAATAAAAACACACACACACACACACACACACACACACACACACACACACACACATATATATATATATATATATATATTCAAGAGAAAGAGAAAAATGAAATGGCAAAATTTGGGTTTAATCCATTTAGATGAAGTTTGAAAATACAATGTACTACATATTACACTGCTCTGTGTCATGATTATACTTCAGAAAAATTATCAAATATGAATACTGACCTAATCACAATGCACAAATTTAGCATACTGAGTTCATTAACAACTTGTGTTTTATTGTTGAATATGCAAGGCATTCTGATGCTCTAGGTAGACTAACTTGCCTTGAGTCTCACATTGACATCTTTTTCAGTAACGTCACATTCAGAAACCATTCACAGGTCCCAAAGTGAGAAACTCCAACAGGTGGTTGAGTTCTATGGACTGCATTGGAGAGAGATGTCAACTGTAAAGCAACTGTGAAGTCAGCAAGGGAATGATATATAAATCATGTCAAAGGAGGGAACAACAGGAGGAGAATTACATGCCAACTCCACATGATGAGGGCAAACCCTTCTTTCTTTAAATCAACTATAGTTGTACAACTATGTTCCAGATGCTATGTTGAATATTATGCACTCACTTGTAAGCAAAATAGACATTGCTCCAGCCCTCATGGAGCTTAGACATCTAGTAGATATGACCAAGAAAGTAAGCTACACCTCAATTCTAAAAGAACAGTCAACTGCCTAAAATCCATAAAAAAGGAAAACAATTGTCCTTAGGAGCCAGAAAAGTCAGCAAGGGCTTGAGAATTGGAGCATAAAAGGGGAGAAGGTGAAACAAACTATTCAGCAGGGCATGGGAATTAATGAGAGGGAAAAAGTTTGGTTTGAGCATTTACTAGCCATATTGAAGCAGTTGCTCGACACAGGTACAGACATAAATTCAGGCTCTATACTGCCACTGTAGATTGTCTTTATTTCAACCTTTGAGTAAAGTAATAAGAAATTAATGATGTACAGGTAGTGATTATACTTCATATTGTGCCAGACCCTCATCTAAGAATCTTGGAGTTATTTTTTTGTCCTTTGATTCTAAAAGCACATCTTTGAGTTCGATGCTCATCTTATAGAAGAGGAAACTGAGACAAATAATAGGTTTAAAACTAATAACATGTCCAAGTTCACACTGGTGATAAATCACAAATCCAGGGTGGAATCACTTTCTAGCACCAAAATTTGGCTCTTAATTTCTATGATATTTTACAACTTGATGAAATTTTAATTTATGTAGATTTTACTTATTTAGTTTTAAAAATTGTATGTATAAATGTTAGTGAGGTACAGAGTAATACATCATTTTCTATATCAATTATGAGACTATTAAGTCAATTTTGCTTACATATTCATCATATTACACATTGCACAGAACAGTATGAACTAAAGAAGAAAGAAAAAAGTAGGAATTTTAATTAATATGTAATGAAAATCATATGCAATCATTGGTTATATTCTCACTTTTTCTTCCTTTTTTTCCTTGTATTCATACAGTTACATCCTATATTTTGAGTTTTTCCTACCCCTCTTTAAGCCTTTACATTGTTTTCCCTCCTCTTTCCTCCTCCCCTTAAATGCCGCTCACACCCACTGATCCCCTCCTTCCTCCAATCTGGTGTAGTTGTCTTTTCCATTCTTAAATAGGTATGATTGTTCATTTTTATATATCTAAAAAATATGTGTATTCTTTCCCTCTAAGTTACACTAAGCTCCCACATATGAGTGAGAAGATATGGTACTTCTGAGTCTGAGTTAATCCACTTAAAATGATGTCTTCCAGTTCTATCCATTTTGCTACAAATGACATAATTTCATTTTTCTTTACTGCTGAGTAATATTCCATTGTGTATATATAGCCCATTTTTTCAATCTACTCCTCTGTTCATGGACATCTTGATTGATTCCATACACTTATGATTGTGAAGTATGTTGCACTAAATATGGAGGTGGAGGTGTCACTGTGGTACGATTCACTTATATTCCTTCAGATATATTCCCAGGAGTGGTATAGTTGGGTATTATGGTAGTTATATTCGTAGTTTTCCAAGTTCCTCTATATTGATTTCCAAAGGTTGAAATAATTTACATTCCCACCATCATTGTAAAAGGGTTCCTTTTCCTCCACATCCTTATAAGCATTTGGTATTGTTTTGTTAATATTGGCCAATTTTCCTGGAGATGGAATATCAATTTTGTTTTGAATTCCACTCCCCTAATAGCTAGAGAGAGTGAGCATTTTTTCAGGTGTTTCTTAGCCATTCATATTTCTTCTTCTGAGAACTGTCTGTTCAATTCTATTGCCCACTTATTCATTGAGTTATTTGTTATTTTGTTGTTTGATTTCTTAATTTTTTTGTATATTCTAAAAACTATTCTTCATTCAGGATGCAAAGATTTTCTCCCATTCTATGGGCTCTCCCTTTACTATGTGAATTGTTTCCTTTGCTTTAAAGGAGGTTTTTTGTTTTATGTAATCCCATTTGTTGATTCTTGGTGCAATTTCCTGGCAATCAGAGTATTATTAAGGAAATACTTGCCTATACCTTTGTATTAGAGTGTGTTCCCTAACTTTTCTTCTAGTGGCTTTAAGTTTTCTGGTTTTCTCTTGAGGTCTCTGATTCATTTTGAGTTGACTGTTTTACAGATTGAGACATATGGGTCTATTTTCATTCTTCTGCAGAAAGATATCCAATTTTCCCAGGGCCATTTGTTGAAGGGGCTATTTTTTCTTCAATAAATATCCTCAGCCCCTTTGTCAAAGATCAGGTAGCTATAGTTCTATGGGTGTATATGTGGGTCTTCAATTCTAATCAACTGATTTTCATGACTATTTTTATATTAGCTTTTTTTGCCATGATGGCCCTGAAGTATAGTTTGAAGCCAGGTATTGTGATACTTCTGCACTGCTTTTTCTGCTTAGGATTGTTTTCACTATAGATGGTCTTTTTTGCTTCCATACAAATTTTAGGATTTTTTTTCTATTTCTGAAAGGTATGCCATTGGAATTTTTGTGGAGATTACATTAAATTTATAAATCATTTTTGGTAGTATAGCCATTTTCACAATATTAATTTGTCTGACCCATAAGCAAAGGAGTTGTTTCCATCTTCTAGTGTCTTCTGCTATTTCTTTCTTTAATGTTTTGATTTTTGCACTGTTAAGGTCTTTAAGGTCATTGGTTACATCCATTCCCAACTATTTAATTTTTGGTAGGCTATTGTGAATGGGGTTGTTGTTTTAATTTCATTCTCTTTCTGTTCACTATTGGTGTAAAGGAAAGGTATTAGTTTTTGAGTATTGATTTTGTATTCTGCTACTTTGCTGAAGGAGTAAATTAGCTCTAAGAGTTTTCTAGTGGAATTTTTAGGGTTCTTTGTGTATAGGATCACGTCATCTGCAAATGAGGATAGTTTGGCTTCTTCTTTCCCTATTTGTATTCTTTCAATTTCTTTCTCTTGCCTGGTTGCTCAGGCTAGGACTTCAATTACAGTACTGAATAGGAAAGGAATGGATATCCTTAACTTGTTCCTGATCTTAGACAGAATGCTTTCAAATTTAAGAAGGTGGACTGAAAACAGTCAGGCCTTGACTGCAGAAGAAAAAATAATTAGAATTGAGTCATAAAGATCTCTACTCAGAATGGAGAGATACTGGAGAGTAGTTTTAACCAGGGGAAAATGGACTGTGTTATGACATCAGATTAAAACCAGAAAATTTAACTATTGAGTTGAGATGGAATTAGCAGTGTGCCACTTCAGATGTGTCCACCACAAGCAAGCAAGGACAAGTATGGAGCGAAGTGCTTTCAGCCTAGAGGAGTTGTGGGATAGAACTCAACATGAATGAAAACAAAACAAAACAAAAACAAAAACAAACAAAAAATCACAAAAAATACTACCATAAAGGATTGGGAGCTAATTCATGGACAAGACTGCTTCAGATGAAACTCTCAGAGGCTCCCATGTAAGCTCTTGGTGAGAGATAGTGTGGGGAACAAGACTGGAGGTGCAGTGTAGCCTGCTTCAATGGGAAAATATGGATACTGATGCATGGAATTGAGAATTCCCTGAAAGGAAGAGCAGACAACCTGAGGCTGACCTCTGAATAAAGGCTGTTGGAATATGAAGCCAGAGCCCATTGGGGAGCAGCCACATTGAGTAGGCAGATGTAGTGAGGCAAATACATGCCATATTTTTTTTCTCCTACCCCCTCAAAAGCCTGCAGCAAATAAAGAGCTATGGCTATAAGGTATTGTAGTTATTGCCCACGTAAACAAACCCTGAGCCTAGCCATGAGCAACACTCAATAGAGGGTGGAGACTATGTACACTGCAGCACAGAGAATCTCCCTATGACCATAGGGTGCACTCCAGATCAACAGCATTTCTCATTAAATTAAACAATCCTTGAAGCAAGCTACTTGTGGCCCTGAGAAGCTGAGGGCTATTGAGCATATTCCAACAACTTGGAGCCCCTGGGAGGTTTGTCTGCTGCTAGGGCACTGTGCAACACTCCTGGAAAGAGCCTGGGGAACTGTCCATGTCTGTGCTGGAAGTTGTTGTTGTTAGGTGCCATCAAGTCGGTATCCAAATCATAGTGACCCTCATAGGGTTTTCAATGGCTGTTTCGGGATTGCCTTGGGAGTGGATTGCCAGGTCCTTCTCCCATTTTTGTGGTGCCGGGAATTGAACTTGGGACCTCAGAGACTGCAGTGCAGTGCTCTACTGAGCTAAATCCCAGCCCTGCACTGGATAGGGAAACCCAAATTCCCACCATAAGGGCTGTGGACAACACAAGCTCAGCTATTTAGGCTGTAATTACCCTTGAAGAAACTAGTGTACCAGCTTTGGCAGTACCCATTGCTGGCAAGAGTGTCTACCAAGGGTGTTGTACCTAGTGTCCCAGCAGGGATCCTGACAGTTTGTGGGCCAGAGGAGCAGAACTGGATTGCCTCACAAGTGGGTAGAGGGATCTGGAGGGCACATCCCCTCTCTGAGAACTGAGCTGCAATGGAGGAGGGAAGCAAGTGCTTGGACAGCTCTTTGGCAACATCTGGGGAGCAGACAGCAGTCATAAGGAACCGAGTGACAGTCACATAGTCTGAGTTATGCAGTATGAGTTCAGCTCTTGTTGGACTAGACTTTTTTTTCCCTTTTATAATTTACTTTTCTTTTTCTTTTTACATCTCCTCTTTGTATATCTTTAGATCTCCACTTGTTGACCTCAGGGCTGTTATATTATGGCTATGTCTAATTGGTTATTTCCTTTGGTCTCTTTTTAACATTCCCCCCACACCATTTTATCTCTCCCTCTACTACCATAGACTTTAAAACCTTTCCCCACCAACCTCACCAAACATAATTTTCAACCATTTGTCTAGGTTACCCAGTTAATTAATATCTCCCAAATTTATTCATCCAAACCAAAGTAGGACATCTCCCACCTTTTCATTTGCTAGATGTCCTAGAATGTTCACATAGGCATGTGTGTGTGTGTGTATCACATATAAATAATGGGTATTTCCTTAAAGAACTCTAGGCCTCATGGATGAGGCTATTACTCTAGCAACAGAAAGCCTTCTACTCTCTGAGTTAAACTAGAATCCAAGATTCTAAAAGAAGGCATTATATAAAAGCCAACCCCAGGCATGTAGTGTGGGGCGTCGCCCTGCCGCTGGACTCGTTCCGGCTGTGAGCAGGGTCTAGCAGCCAAAGACCCGTCTTCTGGTGAGGGGGAGCTGGGCACCCAGGAGCTGCACCACCCAGAAAGGAAGCTTATGCCCAGGGCTGCTCTGAGAAGCCTTGAAAAAGGCAGGCTCAGAGGCTTCTGCCCAGGGCGGCTCCTTGCTTCTTTTCTTCCCAATGAAGACTCCGAGTGCTCTGCTCCAACAGCTCTTTATTTCTTCCTTGTCTGTCCCGGTCAATGGAATAGACCCAGACTGCTCCGTGTGTTGTCCTTATATACTCTTCTGGGGTTTGCCGGGGACCAATCAGAGGCAGTTACCTCATATGGGTTTCAGCCAATCACAGGGGATATTCAAATTTGGTTTTGTAGAAGTAGACAATCAGGGGTGGTTCCAGAACGGTCCAATCAGGAGCCATTCTGGGACTTGGAAACAGCCAATTGGTGTTGAGGGCTGGACGCAAGGGAATAGATGCCAGAGCCATCTTGGGGAGCTCGACAACCCTGAGTTCCAGGATGTAGGGCAAAGGGGACTGCCTGGGGAACAAGCCTCAGTCCTCCAAGGGAGTCTAGATGGGCCCTGGGGCAAACTGCTTTTCTAGGCAGTGCCCTACAATGTAGGGCAGTAATATCCAAACCAAACAATGAGAAATGTGCAACCTAAAATCATATGAAATATGAAATAATAGGTTGAAGTAGATGCCTTGAATGACTAAAATTCTGCAATAGTTGTTTTCAAATAACTCAGATTTTAAATATGCCAGAAAAAGAATTTAGAAGTCTGATTATAAGTTGTTGAAAGACCTCAAAGACACTACAACCAAATAGATGAGATCAATTCAAACACTGATCAAAGAACTATGTAACCTAGAAAAAAAATTCAGCAAAGCAATTGAGATCCTGAAGAAGAATCAAACAGAAATGCTGAAATTATAAAACACAACAAATGAACTTAAAATATCAATACAATCTTCAGTATTCAGATTGGGCAAAGCCAAAAACAAGATTTCTGATATTAAAGAAAAAGTTGAAGATCTTATCTATTCAGATGCCAAGAAAAATAGAAAGATGAGCATTATGATTAATACTTTCAAGAGGTCTTTGATAAAATAAAGATGTAACAAATGAATACCAGGGCTTCATGAAGGAGCTAAAACTAACACTAGGGGCATAGGAAAACTTTTCAATGAAATAGTGGCTGTAAACTTCCCATATCTAAAGGAAGAAATGGATATCCAAACCACAGAAGCATCCAGAGTTCCAAATACAGTAGACCAGAATAGATCTCTCCGTGACACACTATAATTAGAATGCTAAATCTAGGCTATCTTTTAAAAAGCAAATTCTATGGGATAAGTAACCACATGTTAAAGGGTTATCTTTACTATTCTTGGCTTTCCTTGTGTTCCATTTTTGATAATACATTGGCATATACTTTTGACTGGGTTCAAGGGCTCACTTTATACCATAGTTCTGGTAATGAAGTCCTTCATATTTTGTTTTAAAACCACTGTTTAAAAACTGCCTGCCTTCATCAAGTTGAGATATGATTGGCAGGATTTGCAATTATTATTTGTTTACATTTACTATATATTTTGCAATTGTTTACAATTTAGACATCACCTCCTTACCTTGTTCTCCAAACACCAGTATTCTACCATTCACTCTTATCAGGCTTCACCTTTATTATTGGGTGTATTATTTGCTTTGGCTGCCATTCAAATACCACAGATAAGGTGGCTTGAAGAGCAGAAATGTATTTCCTCATAGTTCTGGTGGCTACAAGTCCATGATCAAGTCTGGATAGATTTGGCTTCTTCTGAGGCCTCTCTTCTTGGCTTGTAGCCATATTTTCCTTGGGTCTTCATGTGCTCTTCTTCTGTTTCTATATCCTAATCTCCCTTTTTAAAAAATAAGAGTACTTATTATATTGGATTTTGGGAGAAGGACCTGGCAACCCCCTCCCAAAAATCAATCTGCCATTGAAAACTCTATGAACAGCAGAGAAGCACTGACAATAGTGTTTCCCCTGTTGTACAGAGGGTCGCTATGAGTCGGATACCGACTCAATGGCACCTAACAACAACAACAAATTATATTGGATTAGGACCCACTGTGTTGACCTCATTTTAACTTATCTATCTCTTCAAACACCCTATCCTCAAATATAGTCACATTCTGAGATATTGATATTAGCATTTCAGGATGTAAATTGTGGAGAGGTCACAATTCAACCCTTAACACTGGGATAGTTTGGGCTTCTTTGATATCAAACTACATTCAGAATCAGATATCACCATAATGTCTATTTAGTCCAAGCCTCTGGCCATTGCCCACAGGTAGACATGTTACCTAGTGCCTGGGTCACATGAGGGAAACTGTTGGCTGTCAAATTATGGCTATTCCATATTTTTCCCTTGCTTCAGATTCATCATGAACTAGTATTCAGCTTGTGCCCTGCAAAGAGGCAACTTCTATAAGGAGCAGAAAGGAGCAAGGGAGAAATACTCTTCATTTGTCAAGCTATGTGCTCATGGGCTGTGGTCCTAGAGTGGAAGTTTTATGTATTCCTTTGAATTGTTGGCTCACCAACTCCTTGCAAGTAAAAGAATGGTACCTTTTTCCAAGGTACTGAGGAGCTGAGTAAGGACAGGTTAACTTACAGCTACCTTGGATAGCTCAGTGCTTATATCCACCAATTCCTGGAGCTTTGCTATTGACCATTTAGCTAAGGATGAAAGCTATTTTTAAGTGATTTATTTTGTGACTTTTTTAAAAAACTGAAACTCCTTGAAATACACCATGTGCCCGCTTGTTTTCTTTTATTTCTCTTGATTCTTTGCTTTGTTTTTGTTTTTGCAGTGTTGGGGATCAAACACAGGGCCTTGTATATGCTAAGCGAATACTCATTCACTCACCCACTGAACTACACACTTAATGCCATTAGATGAGCTTTCTTTCCTATTTATTTGTTTATTTATTTATTTATTTATTTATTTATTTATTTTGGTGCTAGGGACCAAACCTAGCACAGGCAAGAACTCTACCACTGAGCTGTATACCCCAGCCCAATCTTATTTACTTTGTTTAATGAAAATGTGTAGGAAAATGACTTGTTCTTGATTTATATGGTTACATGGCATGGTTTAAGCTATGTTTACCACCACTTTGGCTCCCTTGAGACTAATAATGTGCTCGTTTCTTGTGGGCTCATGATCCAAAAATAAAACTTTTCCTGCATTACTAAGAAAGGAGTTTTGAAACTGTACTGAAAGGTCTTGGACCTCTCTGTTATTTCCCTGCACTTCCTCTCTCCAGTTTTTTTGTATCTTTCATTTTTATTGAAGCCATGTATGGAATCTCATGGGTTCTTTCAATTTCCATAAGGAACAATATGTACAAACTACAAAGCTAAACAATTATTCCAAAAATTGCTTGTTGTTATTATCATTCTGCTGCTTAATATGCATTAATAGTATTAATATATCCCATTTATTAAGTATATATTAGTAGGTAGGCATTGGACAATTTGCTTTAGAAATATCACTTAATTACTCAAATCTATATTGAACTTCTTTCATGGACTAGACTGTGTGATAGATGTTTGGGAAACAACAGTTAACAAAGAAGTGTCCATGGCTTCTGCAGAATTTCTAATCTACCAATCAGCACAGATGATATTACTCTTTTCCTGTATAAAATACTCACATATCTTACTTTTACAAAAATTAACTTGTAGTCAGTTCCACTGATTGATCTATATCAAATATTCTTCCTTTACAACATTATGTGAATATCAATGAATTTACTACAAAATATTTTGATGATGCCACTCTCCTCCTTATGCAGGTACAATTCTAATTGCCTATTTGAAATAATTATGACTGGTCATTTGGATGACTTTTGGCTTTCTAGTTAGCTCTTGATATGAATAAGCATATTCCTACAATATCAGTGCACAGAACACAGTTTATTATAGCAGGGCAGAGACTTCAGGTATATACTCAGCTATATGATTATTGGTAATACCACAACAGTCTAATCATAGATCATAAGATATAAGTCTTAAAGCCAGAAGAAATATTGTTGTTGTTGTTGTTAGGTGCCGTTGAGTCGGTATCCAGCTCATAGCGACCCTCATAGGGTTTTCAATGGCTGATTGTTTCGGGGTTGCATTGGGAGTGGATTGCCAGGTCCTTCTCCCATTTTTGCGGTGCTGGGAATTGAACTCGGGACCTCAGAGACTGCAGCGCAACGCTCTACCAACTGAGCTAAATCCCAGCAGAAGAAATATTACACAACTCAAATTTAGTAATTTTGGTATAATTGGTTTAGACATGTACCATATGCGAGGCCTTGGGTTCAATTCCCAGCAATGAATAAACAAAAACAAATTTCCTGGTAGTTTACCTCTGAAAACACCATACTTTTGTCAGTTGGATTGTCTGTTAGGGAAAGAGAAAAGGAAAATGCCTAGGTGCTACTTATAAACTAACACAAAGTCCTAGAGGATTATGCTGAACTCTTCTTTGTCTCCTGATTTAAGTGTTGAACAATCCATGAAAACAGAGGCAATAGATGCAAAGTATTGCACAACTGACACCACAGGGCAATTCTGATGGTCTTCCCACAGATCTCCTATATTGAAGGCCAGAAAAAAAATACCTGAACATATTCTTCCTTCTGTGATTTCCTTTTCTATTCCCACATTTTTTACTTATTTGCACAGATACAGGAGACCACACACACATATAAGCACTGTAACCTTTCTAGTAAGAAAAATCCCAAAGTTCAGAGTTTTGATGAACTTCATGAAAATGCAGCTTTTGTTTAGATGAATGAAAGGATTAATAATTCCTGATTGTGATGATCAAAACTAGGAGAGGACATGAGCAACATCAGTATAGGATTTCCTGAATGGATAAGTGCTTCCAATTATAATGATATATTTAGCAAATGACGTAGTTCAACAGTAGACCAATGAAGTCCAAGCCATAAAATCATCAATGAAGAGAGTAGGCTATAAGCCATGAATAATATTTAGATTCAATAAAAATATCAGGAGTATGTTGCATATCCCTAAAAAAAAGGAGTCATTTTTCCCTTCATCAGTCATGAATACATTCTGACTTTTATAAGGCAATCATAAATCTGTCTCTAAACAATTTCACAGACAAAACAGGCTTTAGATTTCATAGTTACCTGATGGGATTATTTTCCTTTATGGTGTTCCCATTTTTATCCTGTGCCTTGTAAATTTGATTTATTTTAACTAATGTACAATAAAATCTTCATTACTGCAAATTATCATCTCAATAAACTGTTCAAACTATGTAACATTTGCAAAATCAAAAAATATATAATGCTCATGACTGACATCTTTGTAATGTGTAACATTTAAAACAAATGGGCTGAAGACAATTCAATGTTTCCTTTGTTTCAAACTGATGCTCAACAGGAAAAATTATATTTCTCCCATATGCATACGATGTGAGCCATAAGGCAAAATGACAAGTTACTACCATACTGAATTCAACAATGAGAAAATCCTGCAAAAACAATGACATGCACCATTTGGTATAACTGTATTTATAGAATTGTAATGTGGTGGCTACTTTCAAATTTCTAACATATTTACTCAGCATGACCTAATAGATATTTATTCCTTTTATTTTCTACCAAGAAAAAAAGTATGCAGGCACACCTCCTCTGTTATTTCTTCTTATTTGGGGTATACTTTAATTTTTACTACAAGATTGCTTTCAATATTTGTCAACATAAATCAAAATAATCATTTAGACTTAAGATATATAAATCATTTACTCATAATTATTTTTGTAGCATGTACTTTTTCAAGGACTTATTTTTTTATTCTTCAGGGGCATATTACTCTTTGGAAAAAATCTCACTTTTCCTTTTTATTAGAATGCTCATATTTCTAAGTAGAGAATCACAAATTCATCTTCTCTCGCAATTTTGTGCCAGGATCCTGTAACTCCAGATTTTAGGACACAATTGCAATTCAAGGAATAGTTTAATTGTGCCCAAACAGGCCTTGGAACCCCAGCCAATATTTGTCCACTGAAGTAAAGGTTGTGATCCAAGCCAATGGGACAGGGTGACAGGAAAAAATACTGGTCCCTCTCAGTCTATTAATCTCTGCACTAAACTCTTATTATTATAAATACTTACATTTCCTTTAGAACCATGTGTGCAAAGAACTCCAATTTCATCTGGCATTAAGGCATCTTCACTGAGAATTTTCCAAACTACAAACTCCACATATCAAGATACCAAGATTTGCTGGCCTGTAGTTGTATCACTGTGGTGTCAAATCATGTCAGATCTTAGAACCTCAGCAGAGTCAGGCCTGGTTATTACTTGGATGAGAGACCACCTGGGAACACCAGGTGCTGTCGTCTTAGGACAAAGACCTGGCAATCCACTCCCAAAAAACCATCAGCCATTAAAAACCCTATGAATAGCAGAGAAAAGCTAACAATACTGTTTCACCTGTTGTACATAGAGTCATTATAAGTCGGAAACTGACTTGATGGCTCCCAACAACAACAATAAGACCTGCTGGCTTATAAAAGGTCAGGGCCAATATGATAGAAAGCCTAACTGAAAAATTATTACCTATGTTTGCTCAAAACAAAAATTGCACATTTTTTGGACAAGTTCAGAGTTCAGTATGAACACAAGAAATCATTCATTACACATATATGTGTATATATAGATATACATATGTATATATTATGTGTACATACAGACATTCACACAGGCATAAATACACATATTTTTAGTACCTTCTATGATAAGGTAGTAACCAAGGTATGGATAGATATATTTTGTTTGTTCCACCAGTTCCACTTTCCTCTCTTTACCCTATTCTATTGCCAGAAATGTTTAGGCTATAAGAGAACTATCACATCCTTGGGGCTTCTAGTCAGTGGAAATCTCCATGAGATTAAATAAGGAAGGGAGAAAGAGGAAGAAGAATGAAGTTAGAATATTTATTCTTTTAGCTGCTTCCTTTCAGAGCTACCAAGGTTGAACTTCATTCTCCAAATCATTTGATGTCAGGGGACCCGCTGCTATAGAACAAAATATCTTTGTTATCCCAAAATTCATTTATTGACATCCTACCTCCTAATATGATTGTATCTGCCAGTGATGCCTTTTAAGCATTAATTAGGCTTAGAAAAGTCATCATAATAGATTATGGTCCTTATATGAAGAGGAAAAGGACCAAGCCTTGCCTCTCTCCACCAATTGAGGACAGTGAAGAACAACCATCTTCGATTCTTTTACCTCAACAGAAATGAAACCCTGGCAGACTTTGAACTTTGACTCTGCAGCCTCCAGATCTATATGAAAATAAATGTCCATTGTTTAAGTCACCCAGTCTATATCATTTTGTTATGGTGTCCAAAGTGGATAAGGCAACTTGGCTCTATACATGAGATGTACCTGTCCAGACAAAAATGATGACCTATTGGAATTTATTTGGGTGATGTGTGGCAAGCCCTGGATAGCTGCTCTAGCTGCTGGATATCATGGTATCCATGGTGTAAACTGTGGAGGGTGTGCCCGCCCAGTTGTAGTAGGTAGTTCCCTGTCATTATCACTGTACCAGCTCTATGGTGGAATTTTATGGGTTCATCATTTACCATAGATGTTCAGAGACTGGATTCCAAGCAATTTTAGAGATTTCTTTGAATAAACTCAACTCTTTCTTATATTAGTCATAGCCAATCTCCACTAGTTTCAGGCAAGAGTCCTAACCCATATTATAAGGCATTTAAAATACTAGTTGTAATGATTACAAAATTATAGATAGTAGGTTTAGTGTAGGGTATTTTTGTGTTCTCTCCAGAAAAATAGTCAAATGCTTGGTTTACTCTTTCTCTAGTTTAATGTAACATAGAGGCAAACTACCTTTACTTTTCCAGGAAAAAACACTCAGATATTTAATCTAAATTATAATTAAACTTGGTCATGCATTCCAAACTCTGAGGTGACTCATCAATTTGACCAAATTGATCAATTCAGAACAGCCACTCAGATGTGCTGCAACATACAAAATCTCCACCTGCAGAGAACAAGGTTAATAAATAGCCTCTCCTGTGCTTTCTGTACTAAAACAAGTTAACACCTAACTTGCTTGTTCCTGAAATAGGTTCACCTAAGGCCATGCTGTGGTTTGGCTCATCATTTACCTGCAGTGGCTAGAAAAATCACTCAATTTAAATTACAACATACTGCAGCACTGTGAAAGCTATTTTCTCACCTTTATTACGTTAGGGAGCCAAGATGGTCTAATCAATTTCAAGCAGTTTTTAAAATCTGTGGAATTGAATAAAAGGAAGATGCTGTGTAAAAGCCATTTAGATGGGCTTATGTGATATTTAAGACATCCTTATTATTCTCCAAAAGGCATAATACAAATCCTTTTTATACATATGCAAAATAGCTGTCAGTGTCAGGTATTTACAGATCAAAATATCATAATGATACTTTCATTCTGGTTAGTGCTTGAGTTAAACTAAAATAAGACCTGTTAAATCTTTTGTTTTAGTTATCAGGATGAAATATAGGAATTTTCCTCAAATTTTATTTTCTACATTTCCCTTTAATACATTTAAGTCACCCAGTGTCCACATGCTTTCTCTTCTTAGTACTTCATTGATTCTGTTCACTATTGCTATTATGTAGTCATAAGTATTTACATATGCTTTCAATATTTCTAGGGTTTCTTTTACCTTCTTAATATACATACTCTGTTCCCTCAGAGCACATCTAGAAGACAGCTAGTCAATCTAGTAAACTGACTTTGTGAAGATGTGGAGACTTCCTAGGTTTCTTGTGTATATGTTAATGGAACTTTCTGAAAAAAAATGAAACAACAATAACAAAAATAACAGGGTAATACAAACAAGAAAAAAAGAATTCTTTCAGAAATCTGTGTTCAACCTGAACTTTGGCATCTACTTACTATGCATTTAATTCTTATGCTTTCTTTTAAAATTCATCCTCATTGTTAAAATAAGAGAATCAGACTTACATAAATCTTAAGTATAAAATTCTATGACTAAACTTAAGGCACCTTGGCAGATTGTTAGGAAAATTTGCATTTTGGAAATACCACAGTGCCTGTGGTCCTCTGTATAACTTTATATATGGCCAGAAGCATATAAATGTTTTGTGATACCAAAGAGGGACAACACATATGTGGCTATTTGAGGGAACTCATAAATTGCATTCCACTTTTCCCATCTAGTGGTTGTGTCACCATTACCCTCCTTGGATATGGGTGGGTTCTGACTGCTTGGCCTAGAAGAGCGCTGGCCTAGGCCAATTTCCAAGTCTATTACAGACTGTGACCTTCTACTTCTTACCTCTTGAAATACTCCCATTTAGAAGTCATGTGTTGAGGAAGTAAAGAAAGCACCATGGAGTAGCCCATATGATCAAGAAATATAGTCCCTCAGCTAATCATCCTAACTGACCTCCCAGCAGACAGCAGTGACAGCTTGCTTGCCAATTTGTGAGTAAACCATCTTGGTAATGGATCCTCCAGCTGTCTTTTAGAAACACCAGCTAATGCATCATGGATCTGAGAAGAACATCTCCTCAAAGATCTGTTCAAACTGCAGATTTGGAACAAAGCAAGTGTTATTGTTACTATTTTAAGCAACTAGGCTTTGGGGTAGTTTCTTATTCCGTAACAGATAATTAGGATAATACAAAAGCATTCTTCATAACTTCCATGTTGCTCAAGTCCCTATTTTGTCCCAGATATGCCTTTATATGGCCATATGACCTTGGTGTCTGATCCCATCTGATCTTGGAAGCTAAGCAGGGTTGGACCTGGTTAGTCATTAAATGGGAGACCCCCTTGGAAAATCTGGTGCTATAGGCTTAAGAGAAGGATCTGGCTGCCCACTGCCAAAATATTCAGCCCCTGAGAACCCTATGACTAGAAAAGAACCAGTGACATAGTGCTGAGCATGCCACAGTCTCAGGTAGTGTTTCATTCTGTTGCACATAGGGTAGCTATGGGTATGACTCAGCTTGATGGCACCTAATAGGAACAATGTGCCTTTCTATATATATGAGGAGAGGGAATTAGCTTTGGAAAACAGAGGTCAGAATATCAGAAACTATAGAGCAAACAAACAAAATGACAGAGAACCAATAGAAATCACCAAAATCGTCAAAATATAAACTTAGAAAAGTGTTATTGACAGTATATTATAATTTTAACATTGTCATCCATCCTCTATAATACAACTATTACTTCTCCAATACTGATAGTTCTATTAACAGACTCTAGCCATAATATGTAAAACTGATAAAACACAGATGTCAGTAGTCCAATTTTAAACATACAAAACTAGGTTTTAGTACAAATGGCTGTTTTTATCAAGCACTCAGCAACAACAAAAAAGAGTTGACAGCCTTAAACTTCATAAACACCTTATTATGTGCTCTACTTTCAGCAAGGCATGTGTTAAATTATGTGTCCTCCAAAACTAGTTAACAGCTGAAAGTTTTAATATACTCTTGGGTGTCAAATTCTCAGAACAAAACAAGCATTATTCAATCCCAAAGACTTTGTTGTTGTTATTGTTAGGTGCCATCCAGTCAGTGCCAGACTCATAGGGACCCTTTGTATAAACCTATAGTACCTGATGCTCCCAGGCAGTTTCCCATCCAAGTACTAACCAGGCCAGACCCTGTTTAGCTTCTGAGATCTGACTGGATGTGACACCATAGTGATGCATTTATGAGTTGTTGTTGTTAGTGTTTTAATTTTCATGGAACTTATCCCAAAGGCTTCAAGTCTACGAAATTAACTGAGAACCCTCCAAGCACGTGTTTACCAGAAATCCCAGCTCAGAAGCAATGCCACATGCCAGTGGCCACAGCTAAAGGCAAGATCCTGACAATGAGCACCTCCTCAGCCTCCTATTCCTCTTCTAATGCTTCTCTCACTAAGAATCTGGAACACATATACCAAGACACTCAGTAAAACAGTTCATTTGTCATCACAGATAGCTCAGCAATCCCATCCATCATGATATTTGTAAATATAAGTGCCTAATTTTCCCACTGGCCATTTTGAAGACACAATTTCAACCTGAGGTCTTTTGATTGGCTCCCAGAGGGTCAGGTTTATATCCAGATACAATTATGCACTACTGAACTCAAATGCAAACTGACAGAATCATATTAAACTTTGATTCACTTTACCCAGTCAATTTTGCTTTCAATGAAAGAATTGATTTTTGGAGTTTGGGGCTTTTGGGTTTTTGTTTTAAAAAAGATTTTTATCTTTACGCATTTGCTGTTTATGCTTAGGATACTAGAATAACATCCAAAGAGAATTCGATAAACTCTTGCAAGAAAAGTCATTGTTGATATAGTATCTTCTTACAGAGTTATTCCCCTTGAAAGAACTCATTTAGTGTGCTATTGCTATTACATTCACGTTTATGTTATTATTTGGTAGCAACCTTCATTTATTAATAACTAGGATTTAAACTATTCAATATGGTAAATATATATGTATATACATATATATATACATATATATGTATGTATGTATATGTATATATATATATATGTATATACATATATATATTGTTGTTAGTATTTTAATTTTCATGGTATATATGGCACTGAATATATATATTGATATATATATATATATTCAGTGCTATTTAGCACTCCAAGGTGGAGCCATACTTATCTCCTCTGTGCAGCATAGTCCCAAAGATATTTTTAGAAAAAGGCTTTCAAGATGAGGGAAGGTAATCTCTTCTTTTTAAAAGATTCATTTACTAGTCTATAACAAAGCTCTAAACTTAGTAAAAATTATATTTTTCCTACCTTATAGTTGAGAACGCCATTTTATCTTTCACTTAATTGTGATTAGGTGCCATCGAGTCAAGTCCTAGCAACCCTCATAAAGTTTTCAATGGCTGATTATTTCAGGATTGCTTCAGGAGTGGACTGCCACATCTTTCTCCCATTTTTGTGGGGCTGGAGATCAAACACAGGGCCTCAAAGAGTGAAGAGTGGCATTCTACCAACTGAGATTTTTAAGTGTTTAAAATTGAGCTATAAGTTTAAAGTCCAATATTTAGACATTATCCAGATACTGTAGGCATTATCTATAGTTGTTTTTTCCTTGCACAGTTCTTTCTGTGAAATCCTCTATTTTAAACAACTGCAGATGTTAATTGCATAACAACTGAATCTGTCCCATTCTCTGAATTGTTTTTATTCTTTCCTAGAGGAAATTAATTTAAGTGACAATTATGCTATTCTGAACACACACACACACACAAAATACCTCTTTCATGTATTTCTGGGAAAAAATAACATTTGTAATGAGACACATCTGTTTCCTACATTTAATCTATTACTTGTATTATGTAATGATATGATTAGGCATTATTTCCTGTAACAAGCATAAAAATTCACTGCTATATTTACATATCAATTTTAATGCATTGCAAAACTCTTCTACAAAAATTTCTGGGAAAGCAGGCTGGTTTCATATTAGACAAGGTGAAGAAAGTACTGCTATCTTTTTTTCACTTTTCTTATATAACTTTGTCAAA